>QJPP01005179.1:0-99117 GCA_003996215.1 Jaltomata sinuosa
TACTCGAGCCAACCAAAGTCAACTATCCACAGTCACAAAAATGAACAATCAACTTGTAAACCAACAAGCACAATACAACATTCCATTTCCCAGACTGCTAACAGAACTATTAGACATTTCTAATCATTCTAAGCAATGCATCTCATACAAATACTTAGACAAGAGTACTTAAACACACAAAGCATACAGGAAGCAACCATCACCTACCTCGAAATGATCCAAAGCTCTACACAACCGGAGCTTTCCCATTTTCCGAAGTTCTTGCCGGTTCTTGGTCTAAAACAACACACAATAACCAATAATCAATCTTTATGGCCTAAATTTCACCCAAATTATGATAATCCTAAACCCCAGGCCACCCATGATCATTCCACCCTTTTTCCTGGGCTTTCCGCCATTAATTCACCTAGTTCTACCATTTTTATGAATAAAATTAGGAAATTAAGGTCACATAATCAAAAAACAGTAAATTTAGCAACACCCAAGAACTTCTACACATAGAATCCCCTTTTTTCCCTAGATTTTACCCACCCTAAGTCATTTTAAACCTTTCCCCAAGTCCACTCCTAGCAATTCTATCGCATAGAAAAAGTATTACGGAGTTCGGGGAGTAGAAATCTTACCTTAGGGAAGAAAAATGATGAAGAATGGAGGAAAAACGTCTGAAATCACCCTAGCCCTTCTCCCAAAAGAACTTGTGAAAACAGAATATATTTGGGGAAGTTTCGGCATTAAATCCCGTCACGCTCCGCTATAGTGGTCCACTCTGCTATAGCGGTCCACTCTGCTATAGCGGTACCACCGTAGCTGAGTCAATCGCTATGACGGAGGTTGACCGACTTGACTTCCGTAGTAGCGGTAATTTTTCCGTTATAGCAAAGGTCGCCGTGGCGAAGTGTCAACTGCTACAGCGGTTGACACGGGACAGAAAGTCGTAAAATCTCTAAAACTAGTCTATTTTACAACGCACTTATTTTTTCAACATCCCGGAACAACCCCTTCACGTCAACCTCGATTCCGGAAGTTCTCCTTACCCGAATTCAATTCTGAAAAGTCTCCCGGACTCCTTTATGTGTTAGCTACGAGGAAAACTAGCTCACATCAAGACATCAAATCCAATCCTTATCGGAATTGCTCTAGACCATACCTCGCCCCAAAACCAGCCGAGACTAGCCTAGCCCAGAATTTCAAACTGCCAAACTCGGAGTTTTCTAACTCTAAAAATTGGCACGAATAGTTTACGTGTAATGACAGACCCGGTCATTACAACAGATACTAATTTACCCATCGTTCATCCTTGAACGATCAAACCCAAAAATACGGTAAGATAAAGAAGGAAAGAGTAGTACCTATATCCTCAAACAAGTGAGGGTACTTGTCCCGCATATCCTTCTCGCTTTCCCAAGTGGATTCCTCAACCGGACGATGCTTCCATTGAACCTTTACCATATTGATCACCTTTGTCCTTAATTTTCGGACATCCCGATCAAGAATCAGAACCGGCTTCTCTTCATAGCGAAGATCCTTATCAAGTAACACTTCATCCCACTTGATGATGTAGTCCCCATCACCATGGTATCGCTTAAGCATGGATATATGGAATACCGGATAGACACCCGACAAACTAGGCGGCACTGCTAACTTGTAAGCCATTGGCCCCATAATTTTGAGAACCTCAAACGGACCGATGAACCGGGGGCTGATCTTTCCCCTCTTACCGAAATGCATAACTCCCTTCATTGGTGACACTTTCAGCAACACTTGTTCACCAACCTGAAATTCCATGTCCCGGACCTTGCGATTCGCATATTCCTTCTGCCTGCTTTGGGCAGCTAGTAACTTGGCCTGAATACCTCTTACCTTTTCTTGCGCTTCCCTTACCAACTCTACGCCTAAAGGTTTCACATTGTCTTCCTCAAACCACCCAATCGGTGACCTACAATTCATCCCATACAGAGCCTCGAACGGTGCCATGTCAATACTGGAGTGGTAGCTATTGTTGTATGAGAACTCACAAAATGGTAGAAACTTGTCCCATTGACCCCTGAAGTCAATCATACATGCTCTAAGCATGTCCTCTAATACTTGAATCGTCCTCTCTGACTGACCATCAGTCTGAGGATGGAAGGTTGTACGAAAGGTGAGTTGAGTGCCCAACTCCTCATGCAACTTACCCCAAAATTTGGAAGTAAACTGCGTACCCCTGTCCAAAATTATGGACCGTGGTACTCCATGCAATTTCACAATCTCCTTCACGTAGACCTTAGCCAATTATTGCAAATTGTAATCCACCCTGACTAGAAGGAAGTGAGATAACTTGGTCAGTCTGTCAACAATGACCCAAATAGAATCATACTTCCCCAAAGTCTTGGGGAGACCCACCACAACATCCATGGCTATTCTCTCCCACTTCCACTCTGGAATGGGCATCCTCTGAAGTAGTCTTGCAGGTCTCTGGTGCTCATACTTTACCTGCTGGAAATTCTGACACTTGGACACGAAATCAGCTATGTCCCTTTTCATCCCAGGCCACCAATAAAGTTGCCTCAAATTACTGTATATCTTGGTTACGCCTGGATGAATTGAATACCGCGAACCATGAGCCTCTGCCAATACCTTCTGAATCATGTCATCAACCCGAGGAACGCATATCCTTCCTCTAAAATTTAACACACCGCCAGAGTCTAATGTGGCATCCCCGGACTCTCTAGATATTGCCTTGCTTTGAAGCCTGCTCAACTGTGAATCCTGAAACTGTTTGGCCTTTATTTCCTCTATGAAGGTAGATTTGACCTCAACACCGGCCAAAATCCCACCTTGTTCCAAAATACCCAAGTGCGTGAACTTGGACTCGAATGTCTGAATTTCCCTTGCCAGTGGTTGTTTGGACACCCCCAAACAAGTCAAACTGCCCATGCTAGCTGTTTTCCGGCTCAATGCGTCTGCCACCATATTAGCCTTACTCGGATGGTACTGAATAGTCACATCGTAATCCTTCAACAATTCCATCCACCTCCACTGCCTTAGCTTCAAATCCTTCTGAGTGAAGACATGTTGCAGACTGCGATGATCAGTGAACACTTCACACTTGACAACATAGAGATAGTGTCTCCAAATCTTGAATGCAAAGACCACCGCTACCAACTCTAAATCGTGAGTCGGGTAGTTTCTCTCATGCACCTTCAACTGCCTAGAAGCATAGGCTATCACATTCCTATCTTGCATCAACACAGTACCCAAACCAGAATGTGAAGCATCAGAGTAAACAATAAAGTCTTTACCTTCAACCGGCAAGGACAAAATAGGAGTCGTGGTTAGAAGCGTCTTGAGCTTTTGGAAGCTCTCCTTGCACTTGCCGGACCACACAAATGACACATCTTTCTGTGTTAGCCTTGTCAAGTGAGTAGCAATGGAGGCAAAATCCTTAACAAACCTCCGGTAATAACCTGCGAGCCCCATAAAACTCCTCATTTCAGTCATAGAGCTAGGTCGGGCCCAACTCTTGACTGCCTCTATCTTCTGGGGATGTACCATCACCCCCTCTTCTGACACTACATTCCCCAATAATTCTACTAAAGTCAATCAGAACTCGCACTTAGTGAACTTCGCATAAAGCTTTTGACGCCTCAAAATGTCTAACACTGTACGGAGATGTTTAGCATGCTCCCTCTACTCTTGGAGTAGATCAAAATATCATCAATGAAAACGATGACGAACGAATCCAAGTAAGATTTAAACACCCCATTCATAGAACTCATGAATGGTGTCGGTGCATTGGTCAAACCAAACGACATTACTAAGTACTCATAATGCCCATAGCGAGTCTGAAAAGCAGTCTTAGGAAGGTCCTCAGGCCTAATTTTTAACTAGTGATACCCTGACCCCAAGTCAATTTTCGAAAACACCGATGCACTCTGTAACTGGTCAAACAGATCATCAATACGGGGTAAAGGGTACTTATTCCGGATGGTAACCTTGTTCAACTGCTTGTAATCTATGCACATCTGCATACTACCATCCTTATTCTTTACAAACAATACCGGAGCACCCCAAGGCGAAGCACTGGGACGGATATATCCCTTATCTAGGAGTTCCTGAAGCGGAGGCATACCAGGAAAATCCGCTGGAGACACCTCTCGGAACTCTGAAACAACTGGAACTAACTCAATAGATGGGGACTCCATACTATCATTCTGGAGATGAGCCAAAAAGGCTAAACACCCTCTTCCAACTAGCTTCCTAGCCCGAACGAATGATATAATCCTGACCGGCTTAGACCTGTACACACCTTCCCACTCTATCCTCTCCTTACCCGAAATCTCTAAAGCCACAGTCTTGGTATTGCAATTCAACAAAACATGATAAGGGGATAACCAGGTCATGCCCAAAATAATGTCAAAGTCAGCCATATCCAAGATTACTAAGTCTACCCAAGTATGCAGCTCCACAAAAACAATAGAACAGTTACGATAAACATGAGTCACCACAACCGACTCTCCAACCGGGATAGAAACATGGATAGAGAAATCGAGGATATCACATACCAAGTCCAGAACCAATGCAAAATTCATAGACACATAAGAATATGTAGAACCTGGGTCAAATAACACTAAAGCCATTTTATCACAGACGAGAATGGTACATGTGATTATTGCATCTGATGCCTCAGCCTTGGTCCTCCCTGGAAACGCATAGCAGTCAGCCTGATCATCAATCCGGGCAACCTCCTGGCCGGCTGTGCCGCACCTCTGCCTACGCCAATGTTCCCTCTGTCTCCCCGGCCTCCCTGAAAGTTACCTCGCTCACCCTGTAGACGACCTCTAGCATGACCACCTCTACCTACCGGGACCACAGCCTTGGGTTGCTGCTGAACATGATTACCGGTTTGCCTGTGAGGGCACTCCCTCTTAAAGTGGCCCAGATCACCACAATGGAAGCAACCACGATAAATTACAGGCCTGCTAGCAGATGAATAAGAAGCTCCCTGACCTCTAGGAGCTGAAAACTACTTATTAGCTCCCGGACGACCACCTGTAGCAGCTGGCAGAGCTGAATGAATAGGACGGACTGAGTATATCTGCTGATTCTGACCCCTGGAGTACGAACCACCATAATTCCCCTCATTCTGGGGCTTCTTGGCTAACACCTTAGCCTGCCCCGCCTGCCTGACTCCCGCAAGTTTCTTCACATAATCCACCACATCATTAAAGTGACTCATTTGAGAGTTGTTCTACAAACTCTGAAGGATAGCCAGCTATTCGCTAAGTTCAGCAAGTGTGAATTCTGGTTGCAGTCTGTCGCTTTCCTTGGTCATGTGGTATCCAGCGAAGGGATCCGAGTGGATTCCCAGAAAATTGAGGCAGTAAAGCACTGGCCCAGACCCACTTCTCCAATAGACATCAAAAGTTTCTTGGGTCTGGCCGGTTTCTGCAGGAGGTTTGTTGAAGGATTTTCATCCATAGCGACCCCATTGACCAAGTTGACTCAGAAGAAGGTCAAGTTTCAGTAGTCAGATGAGTGTGAGAAAAGTTTCTTAGAACTGAAGACCATGTTGACTACAACTCTTGTCTTGACTCTACCAGAGGGTTCAGAGGGTTATGTGGTTTATTGTGATGCGTCCAGGGTCGGCCTAGGTTGTATGTTGATGCAATAGGGTAAGGTCATAGATTATGCTTCCTAGCTTAAGGTCCATGAGAAGAATTACCCGACTCATAACCTCGAGCTTGCAGCAGTGGTGTTTGCCCTAAAGATTTGGAGACACTACTTGTATGGTGTTCATGTCGACGTGTTCACAGATCATAAGAGCCTCTAGTATGTGTTCACCCAGAAAGAGTTGAATCTTCGTCAGAGAAGATGGCTTGAATTCCTCAAGGACTATGACATGAATGTGTTCTACCATCCGGGTAAAGCTAATGTGGTGGTTGATGCTCTCAGCAGACTGTCTATAGGTACCTTATTACATGTTGAGGAAGAGAAGAGAGAGTTAGCCAGAGATGTTCACCGTATTGCTCGCTTAGGAGTTTGCCAGATGTGAGGAGAAGAGACTTATAGTTTGAAATCGATAATTGGGTCTTCCTGAAAGTGTCATCCATGAAGGGGGTGATGAGATTCGGCAAGAAGGGGAAGCTCAGTCCCAGGTATGTAGGTCCTTACAGAATCCTGAAAAGGGTTGGTAATGTGGCGTATGAGTTAGAGTTGCCATCAGAGATAGCAGCGATTCATCCAATCTTTCACATTTCCTTATTGAAAAAGTGTGTGGGTGATCCAACATCGATAATACCTTTAGAGGGTGTGGCTGTGAAGGATAGCCTCACCTACGAGGAGGTTCCAGTTGAGATTCTTGACCATCAAGTTCGTAGGTTGAGGAACAAATAAGTGGCCTCAGTAAAGGTTTTGTGGAGGAATCAGTCCATAGAGGGAGATACTTGGGAAGAAGAAGCAGTCATGATGGCCAAGCACCCTCACCTCTTCCTTTCTGATTCAGTTTCAGCTTGAGGTAATAGTTCCTCTCCAGTCTCTCAGTTTACTCTTGTGTAATTCAGTCTCACTACCTCATTCCATCAGTTATCCTTGCATCTCAGCATATTTGCATGTTCATGGAACTCAGTTCAGTTAGATATCAGTTTCTAGTACTCAATTGGAAAGGATTACAGCTCTTTCCCTCAAAACTCAGCTTGTTTAGTCTTCATTCGAGGACGAATGATCCCAAGGAGGGGATATTATAACACCCCAGAACTTCCAAGCCCAGACTTAGCTCAGAAAACCAGAAGAAAATAAAAGTTCAGAAAAAAATCTAAGTTTCCAGGAACCACGGTTAAAGATCACGGACCGTAGTTTGGAACCACGGTCCGTCGTCTTAGCCGTAGTCCCACTTTCCAGTAGGCCCCCAGTTCAAGTCTCAGGAACCACGAATCAGACCACAACCCATATTTAGAACCACGGCCCGTTCTGCCACCCGTGGTTTCCCATAATCAGAAGACCATCAGTCCTGGGCTCAGTAACCACGAGTCACACGGCGAACTGTTGTTCAGGACCACGGTCCGTCCTGTGGACTCGTGGAACCAAAACCTCAGAGACCCTTATCCCGTATCCCAAAAACCATGTGTCGAATTATGGACTGTACTTCAGAAATATGGTTCGTCCTTTGACTCGTGGAATCCCCAGACCAGACCAAAGTCCCAGGAACCACAAGCCACATGAGGAACCGTCGTTCATAAGTACGGTCCATCATGTGCGTCGTAGTTCTCTCAGATCAAAGAACCCCCAAGACCCCCGGACAGGACCACGACTCAGTTGATGGCCCGTCATCGAGGACTATAGTCCGTCGGCCAAAGTCGTGATCCCTGAGTCGGGACTTTTAGCAGATTTCTTTTAATTTCCCCATGGGTATTCCGGACTTTTCCCTTCTCTTTTAAAGCCTAGGCTATGACATTTTGACTACTCTAAGCCTAATTAATTAGTCAATAACTACCTAAAACATTTATTCTCCTAAAATCATCAGACTTAGGAAGAAAAGAAGAGAAAGAGGCGATAGTTTTCTCCCAAGAACAAGCAGAGGTCTTCTTCAAGTTCAGCCCGAAATCCAAAGGATTTCTCTGTAGTTCTCTTCATCATGTATGCGGTATTTCACTAGTGGGTTCCTTTCACCAATTAGGTCCCTAGATTTCAGTCAGTTCTTCAGTTCTCTATGAACTGTTCAGACCTAGGGTTCCTAAACCTTGGGGATTCATTGTAATTCGGTTGTTATAGCTTCCATGGTACTAACTATGTGTTCTTGGAGAATTAGCATAGTTTCATGTATAAGACCCAAAAACCCTAGCTTGTGTTAATTCCAGTATTTCATAGATTATGCTTGCTAGACAGACTAGTCAGACAATCATGCTTCAGAATTTGAATGTCATATCTGTCAGTATATGTGTGTTGCAAACTCAATTAATTATCAGTACTTTGAGCTATCTATTATTTCAGTACATTGTTACTTATATTTAGTTGGGAGTAGACTTAGTACTGAGTGGACGAGGGGATGAAGGCTTAGCTGTCAGTTTAGGCTAAGACCTTTAGCAGCAGTCCCCAAGTCCCAGAACTACGGCGCCCCCGTAGGTGTAAAAGGAGTCAGCTGTCAGACTAGGATGCACATCCTTGTCCCTTGCGGACATCAGTAGTGGATCCACGTCAGACTTGTTCGTACCCTTGGCAAGGTATGAACACCCTCCCATCCAGGGTTACAGGTTATTCCCATAGTTAGCTCAACTTGGGATATGTCGGTTAATAGTATCTCCCACAGTCATATTCATATTGTGTTGACCACGTACTCAGAATTTATTTCAGTATTCAGTCCAGCATGTTATATTCATGATTTGTACTTGTTCATTGCATGCAGTTCAGATTTCAGTTATATGCCAGCATATCTATTTCTATGTTCAGTTCTATATTGTCCAATTTAGTACATATCCTGCATGCTCAGTACATTCAAGGTACTGACGCATACTTTTGTGCTACATCATTTCTTGATGTAGGTTCAGGCGCTCATCATCCAGACCGCGCTTAGTCGACTTCTAGTCCGTACTCAGCAGCCTCATTGGTGAGTCCTCACAGTCCGAGGACGATAGACATGCTTTACTTTTTAGTATTCTTATGTCTGTTCTCAGATTGTTGGAGTTAGCTGGGGGCATATCCCAGCAACTCATATCAGTTAGAGGCTTTCAGACATAGACTAGATTTCAGCAGTTGTTAGTGTCGTTTTTAGTCCGCACTATACTATCTATATATTTCATATATTCAGATATTGGGGTTCTTCCCCATCTCAGTTATTAAATTATTTTTTTACTACCACATAGTACATGTTTTAAATTGAAATTGTATAGATATGTCATGCCATGGGTTAGCTTGGGGTCACTTGTGACACTAAGCACCGTGTTGCGTCTAGGGGGTAGCCTCGGGGCGTGACAAAAGGGATGTTAAGAAAAAAAGGAAAGTGAAAGAAGAAAGTGATCCTCCAAGAGTGAAGAAGAGGCAAAAGCTCTATCATAGGGGGAGGAAGATATTAAGAGAAATTGATTGATTTGTGACTTGCATCGTGCCGCGATGTTAAAATAGGCGCTTATTGGGAGGCAACCCAATTTTGTAATTGTTTAGATTTTTTTATATAGTGTCACTTTTTGTTTTTGTTTGTGGTTTTTGTGCAGGTTTGGGAAAGTCTGAGTACCCGAAATTAGAAGCTAAGGAGCATAGTCAAAGTTTAAGTGTGGGGTCGTTCACCCCTTTGATTGAGAATTGAAGAAAGCATGCTGCTAGCTAGGCCCTAGTGGGCCTCAGGGAGTATCTCTAACTCAGTTTTTATCTTATTTATTATTTTGGGGACAAAGCATGACTTTAAGTGTGGGGTGGGATAGCTTTCGATATTTATTAAGGGTAAAGTATGCCATAGGTTGTTAAGTTTTCTTTTGTTTATTCTAAGTTAAATTTAAAAAAAATGAAAAAGTCTAAAAACACAAAAATATTTTTTATCTTTAGTTAGGATAGTTTTTAGCTTTTAGTTTCTTTTTAGAGGCATACTTCGTCCACCCCTTGGTTTTTCTTTTCGGTTCTTTTCTGAGGGGGGTCCCTTTGAACCGAGTATCCTTTTTATTTTTATGTTTAGGAGTAGTTTTTTTTAATTTTAGGTAGAATGAATATTCCCGACGATGGATGGTTGACGACCGTCTTGAGGGAAGAGTTAGTCATTAGGAGATAGAAAGTCTTTAGGACCAATTGAATTCTAGGTGCTCTTGTTAGGAACTATAATTGACTGAATGATGCAAGTTAGTTTTGAATTTGAAAGCATGATGTGTGAAAAATTGAATGACTTCTTTTGAGACACCTAGGCTCTTTTACTTGACTCTTATATGATGTTTGGCCTAAATTTGAACTCTTGTTGGTTGCTTGATTGAGAGTCTGTATGGATCCTTCTTGAGTCGAACATGTGCCATGTGTGTTAGAATTTTATGATATTCCATACTTCCATATTGATATCTAGAACTTGTCTAGTGTGTTTGCAAAACGAAATGAAGAATGTTAAGTTTAGGAGATGATATAGGCATTTCTTTGATTAACCGATTTCTACCCTTTATTTTACCTACCCATAATTGATTTCCTAGCTAAGCCCCATTGAGCCTTTAACCTATTTTTTTGATAGCCATATCTAAAGCTTAATCCTTTTGTTTCAATTGACCTTTAATTTGATCCAAAACTCCTAAGCGTTTTAACTAAAAACAATATAAGAGTTAGAGGGAGTAAGAAAGAAAAAAGGGAAATAGTTGAGGTGGAAGCCTGTAGAAAGTCTAAGTTTGCAAAAAAGAAAAATTCATATACTTTAGTAGGGAGTAGAAAAAAATGTGTTTGAGTACTTCTTAATTACTAGTGGTGTGAACGTGCTTAAAGATATGGGGAAAAAAGAATTCTATGGCCAAGAAGAGAAAAAGAAAGAAGTTGGTTGATTGGGAAAGGTGCTTAATGAAAAAATGTGATGTATTAAAGCGCTTAGGGAAGATAGTCACTATTTTAGCCAAAATAAATCCTACCCATCCCTCAGCCTACATTACAACCTTGAAAAGTCCTACTTGATCTTGAGTTTAATGTTCTTATATTAGTGGAGTAGTACACTAAGGGCAAGACTATGGTTCATCATATGTTACATGTGAACTTTTTTGTGAGAGTGAGCGTAATTTGATTTTTATACCTATTTATGTGATAAATTGTATTCTTGTGAGTCAATATGGGTAACTCTCTTGTGGTGAGGGAACATGTTTGACGATAGATAGGTGAAATGCTTGATTTCTTGATTGGGTAAGTTATGAGTGTTTACTATGATCGTAGAGTCAATTCTTGAGGTTAGGAGGTCTTGAAGTAGTTATTTATGAGCTTTGGATGAATGAAGCATGTGGTGCTAAGCGTTTGCCATCTAGTCATTGTAGTCTTAGCTCGAGTGTTATTGTATTCAATTGGTGTAGTTTGAAGTAGAGTCTAGGACATGAGTGTATATCTTACTCGAGAACGAGAAAGGGTTTAAATGTGGGGTGTTGATGAGAGGCTAAAAGTACGCTTTTATACGATCATTCGCCTCTCATTTGTCCTCTTTTTGGTGTCGTCTTGAGCTTAAATATTATGAATTACACTTGTGTTTTGTGTTTCATTTATGTAGGAGTATCTTGAGGTATTTGGAGTTTAAACAAGAGGAAAAAGATCACCAAGGAATCAAAAGGAACCAAGGAAGAAGCGACGCCGCAAAGCAATGCAAAACGAGTGAAAATTGGCTAAGGGTGTTGTGCCTTGGGCCACTGACCCAAAGCAGGCAGTGGCGCGGATTTAAGCTACCCTCTAAAGTTCTCCAGAAATTTGTTCTTCGCGCCACTAGACAAACGAGGGACAAAAATTGGATTTTGGCAGCGGTTTGAAGTTTTCATTGTTCCTTGCGCCACTGCTCCTCTTTTGCGCAGTGGCGCAAGCGGGTACTTATCCTAACTCGATTGGAATTGATTTTCTTAGTCCTATGGGTTCCTAAACTCTATAAATAACCCCCCCCCCTCCCATGTTGTCTATCAAGAACAACTGATTTGGGGAAGGCAAAACCTACAGCAAAGCTCAAGAACAAGGTCTAGTTTTATTTCTTTATTTTATTTTCGATTCTTTTCTTGTAAACTCATGAAATCTCTTCTTCCAAAGAGATTCATGAGTAGATAAACCTTTAGTATCTAGGGTTGTGGTTAAAGACATGAAGGTTGACGTTTAATTATCATATTGTTTAGTTCGGATTTCCATTATTGAGTTATTTATCTTTTTTTGCTCTTAATTATTTGTTAACTTGATCACCAAGCAAACACTATCTATGGTGCATAAATTTGACTAGAAATAGGGTGTTTATGTACGCAATAAGGGATGGTAGGGCTTGGTTGTGAACTCTATATTGAAGGGGGAACGATTCGCTAGCGTGGATAGAAATATACATGTTAGCCTTGCCCAGTTGATACGGAAGAGAAATCATATGCCCTTCACTATTGACCGATGATCATAGGAATATAGGCGTTAGGAATAGTCGAGGAGACCTAGAGTTGTTGACAAAACACTCAACATGGTTAAAATCAACCCGCAACTAGTAACTCAGGAAATCAACTAAACTTATGGTTTGAGCACTCAACTGGATTGTCGAAATACCATAACCCTGAAACTTTTCCCAAATCTGAATTACAACCCATTAAAGCAAAGCTTGTCTACAATTTGTTATTTGCTTACTTTCAAAACACACAAATCACTATTTATTGTCGGTTACCTACTGAATAGCTCGTATAAGGATGCAAACTAGAAATCAATTCATCAATCTCTTGGGTACGATATCTGGATTCACATCCTATATTACTTGTACGGTCGCGTACACTTGCATGTGCGAAAAGATGCAACAGTAATCATCAGCGAAACTTGCTCGTTGGGAAAACTGGCTATTTGATTTTGCTTTTGCCTGCAATACCTCTCAATGTGTCCATACTTCTTACAATATCTACATTGAATAGGAGACCTCTTTTCCTTCTGCCAACAATTTTTCTCCAGGTGGTTTGTCTTCTTACAAATACCACAAGGTGGAAATTTTCCTTTTCTCGATGAATCACCTTGGTTTCAACCAGAATTTACCTCTTCAGAGTTATCTAAGGAGAATTTTCTGCCTTCCCTTTGTTGCTTGAATTTATGCGTTACTTGAAGGCATCTTTACTATCCGTTCACTTCTCATAGTTACCCGTTGCTCTTGAACTTGTAATTTGGAAATCAATTCAGCTATTGTAAGAGTAATCAAGTCACAAGACTCTTCAATAGCTGAGATTTTTTATTCAAACTTCTCTGGAAGGCTGACCAAGATCTTCTCAACAACTTTCTGATTTAGAAATTTTTCACCAAGTATTCTTATCTGGTTCACAATCTCCATCAGCTTGGAAGAGTATTCTTTCACACTATCTGAGTCCTTCATCTTCAAAAGGTCAAACTCCCTCTTCAAAGTTAAAACTCTAACAGACTTCACTCTGCTGCTGCCTTCAAACTCCTCCTTTAACTTATCCCAGGCCTCTTTGGCTGTTTCACAAGCCATAATTCTCGTAAATATCACTTCCGTAAAACTTGAATGTATGCAAGTGAGAGCTCTTGGATATCTAGTAACCAACTCATTATACTTCTTAATTTCATTGAGAGTTGCATTGTTTCTCAATGGCTAGACAGTAGGTTCTCCGCTCTCAACAACTTCCCATAAGTTGAGAGCCCTTAAATAAGCCTTCATCTTGATAGCCCAAAGATAATAATTCTCTCCGGTAAAAATTGGAGGACCCGTCGTTGGCTGATTTTCTAGTGTCATGTCTTTCTAGCAACTAGATTCAAGAAAACCCAGATATTTGATGAGTCAATTAACAAGATTTGTTTCAGATCCCTTAGGAAATAAGCTTTGATACCATGTTAGAAGGGAAAGAATGAAGGATTTCAAAGCCACGGAGAGGAATAGTGAAGAAAATGCAGCTGTAAATTGCTACAATATTCTGCAGATGATGAAGGATAAGGCTGAAAGTTTTTGAGTTCTATTGCTTTCTAGATGTTTCATTACACCAGCCTTTTAGTGTATATAAAGTGTGAGGATTACAAACCACATAACAAGCAAAATATCTCACACTAAACTATGTACATATGTGGCTCACTAACCACCATTCATTTTAACTCAAAAGACTTGTCTACTACAAAAATATCTACTATCTAGGAGTTTCTAGAGAAATCTTAATTTCCTAACAGTTATATGGATACTAAAAATATGGTATTATAAATAGAGAACAATAATAAACATGTACCACTCAAAAGGATAAGTTTGATGATTTGTAGTAGCACCATAATTCTGTGGAATTGGTTCAAAACTGGCCTCAAACATCCTATTGGTAGTTGTCCTATAACAATGTCTCCATTAACACCCACGTCAGAAACAACGTTAGCATGACTAAGCGGGACTTCAGGACGAGTGATAGTTGATGTGCTAACATACATTTCAAACATGTTTAGCACGACTTGGTCTCTAAAATCATTTGGCCATCTCAGAAAATCACGCAAAGTTTCAGTGTTAGAAATATTTAATTCGACATATTTTGCAATAACTAGTGATAAACTAAATATGGGAATCTCTTGGTTATGGAAAGTTGAATCACTCACCCCCATTCTTACATATTTGAGAGACTAATGTTTTGTACTCTAATGAAATTAACAGCTTAACATTGACTTGTGGAATACAACTATATACAAAATTATTCTCATAAACAATATCACCACCCCAGTATAACGTTACCCTAACAGTATCAACACTCGCCATTTTCAAAAGAGACGGAAAATATGCAAGATGAATATAAAGATTAAAAGGCAAAGTTTTTTAAAATTGTAAAAGCAGCATTTTTAGCTCATGCAAAGTCCGATCTAAATAACATTTGCATGAACTTTTTTGACAAAAAAAATGAACAAAGGGGTACTATATTTAATGCATAAAGTTTCAATGCTATGCACTTTTCAAGTACAAAGTATGTACAAATTAATAATAGAATCGTTTCAGAAATGCAGGGAAGCAGGATACGAAAAAAGCGCATGAATATATAAGTCAAGGCTGACCATATGTTCGTTAGCTCAGACATTAGTCAGGCCATATAGCGCATGAAATTCATGCATTGTAGGTAGGTAAGTTCATTCTTTTCACGCTAGTCTGGTACTTTTGAAAAAAAGCACATCATTTAAGGTCAGAACTCAACTTTTTGCCTAACAGCCTAATTATAACTGCCAACCTCCAAGACTCAGGAAGTCTAGTTTTGTCAAGGATGGATATAGGTATGAAGTTTGGATTTGGCTGGAGCGGTTTCCATACTCAGCATCCAAATTTATACTTTCAAAATATTAGTATACATATGGATATGTTACAGTGGTGTTACAGATATTGGCAGGCCCCTAACAATTCAATCATTAAAAGAAAAAGAAAATGAGGCGAAGAAGTTCAACTCACATGACAAGATAAAAGACAATTCTCCATGGAAGCAAGTTCTTTTATATGACCAGTTCCAATCATTCACTAAATAGCTCTTTATAGTTTGCGATCCATTTAAATATAAGCTTTTCAACTGGTAATTTGTATTTTAATTCACAATTTCAAAAGAAAATACAAAAGGAAAGGGGAAAAATAGTTTAAATTTTTTTCTTAAAAAGCCGTGATACCTAAGAACAATACCTATCAGCCACTCATCTTTTCTTGCTATCGATATAGCTGCACACAAAATAAGTACAAAAAGTCGTTAGTTTTCCCATGCAATCAAGGCTGAGAAATGAGAGACATTGTTTCCTACGAATGTGAATTTACGTCAATCTAACTCTCTCCCATGGAGAAAGTCAAGAACTGTCTATATGAATAACAGCCAAATCTTGTAGCTGGACAGGCTTGTCCACTACACAAATGAATCATTCACTACAGACTATGGAGAAAAAATTGAGTGTGAAGACAGCGGGCGAGATGGTCTGCAAGACTACTGCAGTCTAGGTAGAAGTTTTTGATCCTTTGTGCACTTGATAAGTTAATGCCAGAGCTTGCAACAAAAACCATTCCGTGGCCTCTTGCTGGATACTATTTCTGAAAAGGTATCAACCAATTGACCAGCCAAGCTACTTGGATCATCAATTAGCGTTTGAATGAAGGTATTTACCACCCTACGCTCCTGCTCCGTTGATCTCAAGCTAAACCAAGTAAGCAACTTTAACCTGAATTCCTTCTCAATCAGACCCTGACATTCCAGCCAGCGGATGATCTTGACACAATATTCAAAGTTCTCATCCAAGCCTCCTGTACGAATTCGGATAGGTGAACCATTGATTAGGGTGCTGTCAGAGTCGTGTGTCTCACCATTATTGCTAGCTCCTCTCTTCCGACAACCTTCCATCTGAAAATCAACAGCTGACACATCTCCATTCTTCCCCTGGTTCCAGTTTTGGGAATCTCCACTGCCATGTGATCTCGCAAGACCATTCCTCTCATTGTCATGAGAGGTGGCATCATCATCAGCTTCAACAGTCTGCTCTAAAGTGCAGCAGTTATCTTCATCTCTGGACGAAGGGGTTAACTCTTCATTTAAATCAGGTACAGAAGCAACATTTAAGTCAAGCTGGCGAGAAGTAGATGGCTTCCTCTCCTCCTGTACAGGTTCAGGCTTAACAATACAAGACTCACAGCATTTTGTAGATGCAGGTCCATAGAATCCCTCTAAACAGCCTTGCTGTTGAGCCCATGCAAGTCTTAGAACTTTGCCAAGGTCCCGGACCTTGAAGCCGGAATCGAATTCAATGTCTTTTCCAGTGTAGTAGCCTTCCTTGGAGCCAGAGCTTCCTCCAGTATCCTGATTGACATTCCTTTTGTGTCCTGCTATTGAATTAGACTTCCTTTGAATTATCTCAACACTCTTTGTGAAACTCTTCGCCTCAGAGTGTCCCACATCACTGGCTTCTGTATAAGAAACTATCCGAAAAGAATACTCTGTGCAAGGCTGCAAATTCGATATCAAAATCCTTCTCTGAGTTCTTGGAAAGACACAGACAGGTTCTTTTGTGTAAGTGTCTTCTCTGGCCTTGCAGTACCAGAGCTTGTAGCCCTTGACATCTTCAGAGGATGCAGCGAATACTTCTATCAATACAATCACAACTGAAGATGACGTCACTTCCTCAAAAAGGAATTTGCACGCTGCAGGAAGTGAACCCTCTGGCAAGAAGTAGCACCAGGGAAGTATTACAAATAAAGTACTCTAGCTTCAATTTGCCGCAAGATAATGCCACCTTGAAGAGTAAAATAAGAAACGGTACCTGAGGAATTAGGAAGTTTGCTAGTCTTTGTTGCCAGCCATTCATCAGCTTTCTCAATGGCAATGGAGCACAATGACTGAACATCGCTGGCAATAGGAAGTCGGCTAACAATACCTCGAGCCATCTTCGATGATACTCCATTCACTGGGCCAACTTCCATCTCCAATTTTGCCTTGGCTTCTTTAATAATTTCATGGAGTTCTTTAAATCTGGATGTCCCATCCAGGAGCCTGTAACTCAGGTATATTCTGTAGCAGAGGACATCAACACGGCGAGCATCCTTAGCTACACAAAGCTGTTTCTTCCAAAACCTACCAGGATCAACGGGTGAAGAGAAAAAACGTTCAACTTCTGCCACAAATTTACTGGTGGATTACAAAAAAGAACCAATTTATGTGATTCTAGGACCATTACTGATACAATAACCGAGCAATTCTTATCAAAATGAAACACAACAAGATTAACAAGCATTACTCACAAGAAAATAACTAATGCCTCCCTTCAAGCAGGAGGGCTAAAATGGATAGGTAGAGTTGCAGAATCATTGCAATGAAGAGGATTTATAATGTCTAGCTTTTTTGAAATGCCACAGCTTGACACTCTAAAATTCACTCAAAATGATTGTTAATTCTGGAAACTACTGCCTATACATCATTAGGCGGGGACTTTTTCTCAAGGTTCACATATTGTTATTTAAGAAAGAGCTATTGATTATTCTAGTCAACCAGAAGAAATCAGTAACAGAACTAACTTTAGTACTTAAAATAACTAATCAAAATTGAACAGAGAATAAACAAAATTAACATCTTCACCACTGCAAAGTGACACTTGTACACAGGAAGCTAATAAAAGAATTCAGAGGGAGATGGCTTCAAGACTTCTCCCTCTGCACAATCTTGTGCCAAGGGAATAAGTCCTCTTTCAACCTTCCTTTTGTAGGTCGACAGCATGCAGAGTAGTTTCCTGATTCACACATTTTTACCCTCAACACACACACAGACACACATAAATCTCAAGTGAAAATACATCTGCTGCCAGCTCCAAATCACGCATAGGGTAGTTCTTTTCATGGTTCTTAAGCTTCCTAGAGGCGCATCAGAAGAGGTTGGGGAAGACATGGCTGCGGCAAGTCAAGGACAGGTAAGGTCAAGGGATTTCACACAGAAGTCTAATCCAAAGAAAAGGATGTTCTGGGAAAGAAGAAAACAAGGATAAACTGGCCCTTCCACTTGGTGTAGTTTTAGTTTGTATTGGTTCTGAATGAACATATCAGAGCATTGGAAAGTGAGAACTATTATACTTATCTAAAGGAAACTTACCCAAGAATTCCTGAGACTTTACCACAAGAAGCACAACAGTAGCTCCCATCTAGCTGCATCAGTTGTCCTAGATCAACAACTCCCACCTTCCCACGTTGGAATGCACACTCAACATGGCAAGTCAGGCCACACGAGTCCCCCTGACCAGATTCAGATGTGCACTGCAACCAAAGACTAGGATCCTTGTTGTCATCGAATAAGTGACAAATGCAACAAGAGCACCTCTTGCAAAAAGTGTCATCTATAGAAATAGTTGCCCTGCATGCAGAATTTTTGCAGATCCATGAATTTGAACATTTCACATCTGCACACTGCTCTGTAGCTGATAGAATTCGGAGAGGGTTTTCCCCTTTCCTGAGCTGCTTTCTAGAAGAATGATCCTTGGGACTTGAAGATACTCTTTTTTGTTCTTGAGTCTTCAATTGCCTTTTACTCAACTTTGGGAGTTGCTCAGACATTTTGCACTTGGATAAAATCAATTGCTTCTTTCCTTGTCCTGGTAAAACTCCAAAAGATCTTTCCTTGGACCAGATTTCAAGAATTTTTGGAGTGCCTTTAAACTTCTCGAATTTCTTTGAAATGCTTCACACTGGACGAAACACTAAGAACAACAAAAACTGGATATAAAAGACAGACGAGTTAGCATACAAAGAATCTACAGTTGTGGCAAACTGAAAAAATTGAGTGGATCGCATCAAAAGAAATGAAACAAGGATTTGTATCCGCCAAAGAAAATTTGATTTGACCTGTCTTTTGAGCAAGAAACTTCATATATGATTGCGTGCAGACTGTCAATACTCAATACAGAAAAAGGGGAGATACAGGATGATTTTCCATTCTTGCATTTAAAGTAGATCTCAGACACTAAAGTTTATTCCTATATCTATCTATCTATCTTTATATATATACACTTCCATACGAGAGGGTCCAGTCTAGATGCCTTAGGAAAGAATATGTTGAGAAAATAAATTTCAGTGGGCTTTGAGTGCCAATAACTGACATTTCATCCCTTTTTCAAGGTGAAGTCAAAACTCTATGACATTTGAAATAGGCAAGCTAAAAAGGGAATTGAAGTTTATTCTATCATTATTTAATGCTACCGAAAATGATAATCATGCATAAATTTTTCGAAGTAAATTTAAAGAAGTATGAAGAGTTAAAAGCAGAATCTATTTAAAGATGGCAGAAGTTATTACAAGTGTCACAAGAAAAGAGTACAACTGAGAAGATCTATAGAAAGGTCCAAAATACTATTATTACTTGATATGTTTGAATGGTATGATCGTTCTTTTTCAAATGGAAATCTATCGACTTCTGTGAACAATAATTTCAATCATCAAACCATAAAGCCTTTAGAATCATTATATCAAGGTACTCAAATGGACATTGCAGAAAAATCCAACATCACTCGGGGGTCGTTTAGTAGCTGGCTGGAGTTATGCCAGGTATCATGGATTAGTTATGAGAGAATTTATCTATTAATTTATGCAGGTTTAGTTACTCATGTATTATATTCCGTCTTTTATTCTGCATAAAATAATACATAGATTTCGTCATAACTTATACATGTATTAGTTATGCGAGTTTCTAAATTGCAAATCGAACACCGTATTAATTTTATACATGAATAACTTACCTCCTAACCAGCTACTAAACGTGGTATTACTTATGCAGGATTTAATACCTGCATAATTCACCTCCAAACCAGCTACCGAACAACCCCTCACATCTTTGGTCATATAAATTTTTAACCACCTCCCCATGGAATCAACCCCCTCACCCCCACCCCCAAAAAAAGTAATGAAGCTACATAATAGGTCTAACATGTTGATTATCGTTCACAAAGTGACAGTGTTCATTGTGCATTAGCATTTCAATGTTCATTTGTTTCTTAAATAGAGACGCATAAACCATCTTCCTCTTGAAGTTCTCAAAAGCTATAGAGATAGCATCACAGCCACCAAGAAGAATGCTTTTTTTTTAAACGGGTAATTTTGTATTCCTCTTAATTAAGGGATATGTTGGGAACCTCCAAAAAGTGAGCTATAGAGTAATATTAATTAAACTCCTATGAAATTCACTATTTGTATTTCATCATCTATACTATGCTCTTTACACCAGAAACATAAGGAACTAATACAATTCCAATTGATCTTCTGAATGGAACTGGATCTGCCTTCAAAAATTCTACCATTTCTCTCCTTCCATGTGTTCCACCATATACAAGTTGGGACTTCTCCACCACATTTTCTGACTTCTACTAACCCCCCCCCCCCCTTTCTGATCCAGCAGCTAATAAAACTGTTGTGTGTTTTTTCTGCCATATACCATTTCTCTCGCTTCATCGTCCAACTTTCCTTGGCAAAACTAATAGTTGTAACTATATCGTGAAGAAACAAATGGTTATTTTTTCTGCTCCTCTTGACACAGAGAGCATCTAGATGCTAATTGTATTCTTCTTTTTTGTAGAACGTCATGTGTAAGACAAGGTCTCCTCACCTTGATCTTTGTTCTGCTGAGCTATCTCCCGCTTTACCTAGTGAGAACTCTTGCCGTCCTTAATGCCATTCCATAAGAAATTCCTCCTCAGTTTATCTAGGATGTCAATTACCTTACTTGGCATAGGAAATAGAGACATACACATGTTGGTAGAGCATCCAACACTGAGTTTATCAAAATGAGTCTCCCCCTCTCAGAGAAAGATGCTGAGACTTCCGCTCCCCATTGATGTACTCATGATCTTACCAGGTTCCTTTTATTCTCCCTGTACAGCCCCCTCACATTCCAGGATAAAAAATTACCTTCATTATGTACCAATTTTTGTGTTTCTCCCCTGCTTCTTGATTCACTTTGTGGCTCTCCCTCCTTAAATTTCATGTCAAATTCCAGATTTTGAACGCTTTTGAGATCAATTGGTTTTCAACATGTGCCTCTACCACTAAAGTTATCTTCTTTTCTACCCCCTTTGATCCACTTTCATAAACAAGGCAAAAGCTTTTTTTTCACAGCCTTTGAACGCATCCCCAAACTCTTGGCTCATTTTGATTATATTATTATGAACCCAAAGAGTCACAGTATCTTCAATTACTTGATCACTTATTGGCATAGATTCCTCACATGTTGGCAAGACAGATTGTAGGGGAAGTGGGTGACTATATATCGCCATTTGATCCTTTGTTTGACCCTCAGTTTCTTTACTTTCTTTATCCTCCATTGAAAGTTCATGAGTTGATTATTGCGTCGATGTCTCATTATCCAAATTTTGATCAGCTCCTCCCAATTGTGCCTTGTCCTTATCGACTTTGTTGTTCTCACTTGCCAAACAATTTTCGACTTCATCTTTCACTGAATAAACCTCAATTGAGGCTTAAAAATCACGTTCGACTTTATTTTTGTAACAAAGGGTTTAGTTATTAATTTTCTGATGGGCTTTATTGTTCCTTATTTAAAAAGCCCAACTTTCCATTCTTCTCAATTAATGACCCAACTTACTATTTTCCTTTACTATAATAGTCCCATCATCTGCTAGGGCTAGCTCATCTAAAAGAGTACCCTCAATCACGTGCCTTTTATCTACACCCTTAGCACCAAAATAGATATTGTCGCCGACTTGCAAATCTTTCATGCCATGTCCCTTTCCTCCCATTTCTATAGACGTTGACACAGCTCCTCCACCTCAAAACTCCACCCATTTTCTCTCTCCAACTGTACTGCACTCACCCTTTTCTATTTTTCGATACCTCATCGGAGCTTCAAGCAACTGTACTGCACTCACCCTTTTCTATTTTTCGATACCTCATCGGAGCTTCAAGCCATAAGGGTAGCGAGAAGATGAGATTCCCGTCGGTGATGTCAATCATTGCCGGAGTTTTCCCCAGTGGGCCTTTAACTTGAACACAAGCCATCTCAAACGATTTTTCAGTTCAGTCTCTTCCTCCGTTTCTAACTAGCCATTGCATCTTTCACAGACCTTTTTTAACAAGCTTAACCAGAGATGAAGTGTAAGCCTTATTATTCGAATCCAGAACCAATCAAACGTGGTACGATTTGAAAAGGCCCATGTTGTTGGTGTCCACTATTGCAATTTTAGTTGCCTCCACCAATCTCCCATCAATACATGTTCTACAGCAGCCCTAGATTAGAATTCAAATAAGAATTGAAATCTATTCATCTTATATACTTGTACCACTGTGCGCCGTTCCAAGATTGATGAGCTCATCTTCTTACATCATTTCTAGTCCGAGTATCCTCACCCGAAAATTTTCCAACTAAGCACCTGCCTAAGATATCCTTGTCATCGAACTGTGAAGAAATTTTTAGAGATACCCCCTCATCCCTTATCAATGGCTCCCTTTCTGTCCATTTGTTTTCGTGTAATGCTCCTTTATTTGTCTCCATCCCCTATGACGAGGTGATGTTTGTATCACCTGAAACTTTAATAGCTCTTGGTACTAGGTCATTATTAATGAAGCCCTCTATTTTTGTCACCAACTATATCCATCCCTCATTAAATGTATTTTCAGGTAGAATAATTACTACTGTGTCTTAGCCCTTGATAGAAATGATAGAAACAAATCTCCAACATTGATTAAATTTCGGAGACAAAAAACGGTTCGTTGAGAAATTCCTACATCGCCAAGACTTGGAAGTCTTTCCTTTGTTTTCAGCATCTATAGGATAACTTCCATCTTCAAAGTTATGCGGCGTTTTTATAAGATATCCACAATTTTTCTCTATTTGTAATCCAATACAAAAATCAATTGGTTCCGTTAAACTAGCTATATGTTGTGTATTATCAACGATTTCTACCTAAGGCGGCAAGATGATATCTTGAGCAGTTACATATCCAGGACCCTTGACACAAATAGACGCGTCAGAAGTTCCATATATAGATTACTTCTCAATACAATTTCTTTCAAATTCATTAAAATTTCATGTACCGATTCTTGAATGCCCGTTATGGTAGAATATTCATGTGGGACTTTCTCAGATTGTACACGTGTGATACATGTTCCTTCTATTTCTCCAAGTAAAGCTCTTCGCATCGCAATGCCTATTGTGTCGGCTTGGCCGCTTATAACAAGCTTTCTCATATGATGCCTTGTGCTTTCCACCCAATCATACCAAGTCTCCACTTTAGATCTAGAGACAATAATATCATATGTTTTGCCACTTAGGTGAAAGTAGATCTTGTTATCCATGAAAGCAAAAGGATATGGCTACAAAGAACGATTTGAGCGGAAGTCCACGGAGATAGGGTTACTAAGACCGAGAGGGGACCTTAGTTAGAGACCTTGGGAAATGTGCCTGAGAGCATTTTTCAGAAGAGAGATAGGGATACTAAGGACTAAAGGGGACCTTAATCTAGATTCTTGTAATCTTGAATGTATTTCTTAGAAATTTTAACTATGATGATAAGGTGCTCTTTACCATTTGTGGGATAATCTAGTTAAAGCTTTATTCACCTGAGATCATTAAGAGGAAGAAGTCAAGAAAAATGTTCTTTCTATAGCAAAGACATAAAATGCCATCTTTTTCCTTCTTAGTAGGAATCTTTTCAAGCGCGCGCTTCTACACTTGAAATGAGAAGCAAGGAAATGAGAAGCAAGGCGCAGCGCACCTCTAGCATTTTTTTGTCTCGAAGCGAGGCGGGGGAGAAAAAGTGTGTGCTTTACTGGCTGAAGCGAGAAGCGAGGCAGTCAAGAAAAGCGGTAAAAGTGCGCTTAAGCGAGGTCAACTGGCACTAGTATTTTGGATTTTGTTAAGGAAGAAATGAGAGAGTATGTTGCAGGAAAAAATGAGTTAAAATCTCAAATGAGCCATGGAACATCTATTGTTGATCTTGTTGATGAAGATGATCAAATAGATGATGATGATGAAGTTGAAGTGGATATGTGTAACACCCCCGAAATTCGAATCAGGTAACAAACCTTGAACCTAGAAGCTTTGCTACAACCTAGAAGCCACTAGTTGCGCCGTGGAAAACAACTAGTGGCTTCAAGCCAGTTTCCTTCAGCCCGACGGGCGGTCACGACGGGCGTCGCGAGTGCGACGGCCCGTGGGAACCCGTCGTCGGGATCTTCCAGCAGCCTTTCCCCCCAGTGGCGGAGCCAGAAATTTGACTAAGGGTGTTCAAATTTATAAAGTATTTTTTTTTTCAATGAGTGAATGCAACGAATAATTCAAATGGAACTACATATAAAAGGCACATAAACGCAGCGAAATTGAACCCGCAAATGTGTGGTTAACCCATGTTTTTGATATAAAAAGGTACACAAAATGCTTTAGAGTGGAATCAAACTCGCGACGGGAGACTTAAAATGCACACTCTTCTCCACTGAGCTACAGCACACGCTCGGTACAAGGGTGTTCAAATTGTTAAATATACTCAAAAACAGAATATTTTGCCTACGTATTCGATATAATTTTTCGGCGAAGGGTGTTCGGCTGACCACCCTTGCTATAGGGTAGCTCCGCCCCTGTTTCCCCCAGATGTCCTCTGCTCAGACGAGCGTCACCACGAGCGTCGTAGTTGTGATGGCCCGTGGGAGTGTGTCGTCATAACCCTCCAGAACCCGGGAGTTTTAGACAGCTTACCCGACGCCTGGGCCGTCGTGGGCACGACGTCCGTCGGGCAACCCGTGAGGCAACAATTCTTCTGCAGCTTTTTATCTTAAGTCAGGGGTAATCTAGTCTTTTCCCCTGTTTTTTAACTCTTAAGTGAGGTCGTTTTGACCATTTTTAGTAGTGTTTTATCCCCTAATGGCCTAAGCTCTTCTCATTCTAAGTCATTCTATTCCAAAAGAAGAAAGAGTTCCTCTTCTCCAAGTCTCAAGCTCCAAGCAAGAACCTCCATCTTCAAGCCTCCATTCTTTTCAATCTAGCATAGAAAGCTTCAATTCAGGTATGTGGCCATTCAATAAGGGATTCCTTTCACCCTTATGCCCAAAATTCTCAAGTTTTACTTTGATTTATGAGTTTATGAAATTAGGGTTCTTACCCAAATTGGGGAAAAGTTATGGGTTTTGTTTTAAAGTATCAATTCATGATTTTCCATTGATTACCCATGTTTGAATTGAGATTCCTTAAGTGTTTTCAAAATCCCACGCATAAAGAAGGAATTCTAGTATGATTTCATTGAATTGCATGTTTCCAAGTGAAATTTGGCATGTCTAGATAACATGGCCTCAGTATTATGAAATTGCATGCCTAATTCTTCAAGTTATGAATTTAGAAAGAAAAGTATGTTCTGAATTATGGTATTGCTAAGTTTTAAGGATTTTGAAGTATGAATCATTTGACATCAGATATGTCTCTATGTTTTAAGAAAGGTTTGGCATCTAGATATGTCTACCTAAGCTAAGTGAATTGCATGGTATCAGATATACCCTTATGCTTTTCAAACAGATCTGGCATCAGATATGCCACAAGTATAAGTTGAGCTATAAGTATGTTTGGGAGTAGTATTGAGCACCGAGTTGGATTGGGTGAGCGTACCACTTGTATATCCCAGAACTACGTGCCACCGTAGGTTCTTTAAGTCCCCTCTGTGGGCATCAGACATCGTGATCACACTAGTTATGCCTTTATACCCTGGAAGGTATATTGGGTCCTTTCGATGGGGCGGATACATCGGATTCCATGTAGCTCACATGGTCTATGTCGGTTAGAGAACCTCCCACAGAAACAGTCTCAGTTATTTAAATGCATTGACTCTTTGCTTTCAGATTTCAGAAGTTCTATTGTTACTTATGGTTTTCAAGTATATTTTGTCTATGATATTGCATTGAGTCTCATTCCAGCTTAATCCTAAACAAAATATACTGATTACAGGCTCTACTGAAATACTGAAACGAATGAAATCGAAGTCAATCTTACTCAATCCTGGAAATAGGAGTCGAAAGCCAATCTCCAGAAAGAGCTGCAACTATTTCCTCAGTCTGACTTCCGTGGAAGTCTAATTGATTTAATTCCTAGGTAGAATTGGGAGTTGAAAGCCAATAGGATTGAAGTCAGATTCTCTCTTTAAAGTTACGATTGTTCGAAGTTCAATTTGATCCGGGTAAGAAGACCTAAAGGCGGCCAAAAGGTTCTTGGGCTTCTTACGCTTTTATCTCTGTCTCTGCTGTAACTGCTAACAACAATAGCAATCTCTCTTCCTTTCTGGCTTAGCCTGTTGCGTAACCGATTTCGAGCTTTCAATCTTTTCATCTCTATAGACGTCATTTCAACAGTGTTGAAATCCTCTAACTTGAACAAGACTAAGGGCAACCAACTCAGTAACTTCCTAGGGTTCGTAGAGGCGTCCAGTATTGAAGTTCGAATCAATGCCTAATTTACCCTCCTTCAGCTAGGCCAGGAACGAAAAATGAGATGTTTGCTTAAAACTTCCTAGCAGTGAAATCTCAGGATGCTTGCAGCTCAACTATATTAATTTCCTCAAGCCATAAGGCGTAGGGCCTTCCACAATCATAGCATGATTTCAGTTTTAAAATATGTACAACATGTTTACTTCAGATTTTGCATATCTCACATACTCAGTACATCCTATAGTAGTGACGCGAGTTTGGGGCTAAAATTGTCCCTTAACTATTAGAGTAGGTTCATTTTGGTCCTTCAAATATAACTCTGAGCATATTTAGTCCCTTAACTTTACTAAAGTGGAGCACTTTTGATCTCCCTAACAAAATCCGTTTAAAAATAACGGTGTTAAATCCACGTGGCACCCACGTGACTTGTAAAATACAAACCCATAGAGGTTAAGTGTTAGCTATTATGAGAATATATTTAATTTTGCACGCTCTTAAACACAATTAAGAAGAAATTCGCACACCCTTCACCAAATTACTAGCTACGCCACTGACTTTAAGACCATTTTCTTACTGCATTTAAGAAAATGGTTATTTTTTTCGAGTGGGCAGAATATTGCGTTCTAAAGTATTGTCTTCAAATATAAATAGCTACTACTATATTAATCCTAAAAAATTAAGAAGACAAGAAAGAAAGAAAATGTATATCAATTAAGAAAGAGATAACAGTGTTAAATTTACACCGTTAGAAAATTATCCTTTCCGTTAATTTTTAACAGTATTATGTTAGGAAGACCAAAAGTGCTTCACTTTAGTAAAGTTAAGGGACTAAATATGCTCAAGATTATATTTGAGGGACCAAAATGAACCTACTCTAATAGATGAGGGATAATTTTAGCCCAAAACTCGTAGTGACGCATATCTTGCGTTGCATCCTCTTGATGATGCAGATTCAGGTTCGGGTCCTCAGATTCGTGGCTAGAGGTTAGCCGCTGTCCCAGCTTTGAGTAGTGAGTCTTCATACTTCGAGGACTAGTATCAGTTATCTATCTTTATGGTTCCTATTTAGTATTTGGAGTTAGCTGGGGGCTTGTCCCAGCAACTCATTATTCAATTTAGAGGCTTTCAGACATAGTAGAGATTCTGTATTTGGGTTTCAGATTCTGTTATGTTATGTTGAGCTGTTGATGACTCAGTCTATTTATCTCTTCAGTTTGATGCTTCCGTTAAGTTTATCTATGTTTGTTTAAGTCATGCTTAGCCAAGGGTTAACTCTGGGCACTTGTGGTCCCGGATCCCGTGTTACGTCAAGGGGGTAGCCTCGGGGCGTGACAATATGCCAATGGGGCCTCCCTCAAAATCTCAAAGAAAGTCTCCAACTAGTGAAAGTGGATGATCATCTACCGCTAGCAACGTTAAACGTCCTCTCAATCTTTATTTCTCGCAAAAACCAAATGAAAAGAGAAAAGGTGGAGCAATTGATTTAGATTCTACCGAGAAGATTTTAAGGGAAATGTTGTGTCTACTTTTGCAAGGTGGATGTATGATGCAGGGCTCCCTTCCAATTGTGTCAATTACACATGCAGTTTTGGTGAATTCATTGAGGTCATAGGCCAATATGGCCCAGGAATGAAGCCCCCCACCTATCACGAAGTAAGAGTTCCTTGTCTAAAAAAAAGAGGTGGAGAAGACAAACAAGACTGTTGAGGATCATAAGGTTCAATGAAAAATGGATGTTCCATTTTGATGGATAAATGGACAGCAAAAAATTAGAAAATGGTCATTAATGTTTTGGTGAATTCTCCAAAGGGTAGTGTATTTCCTGAATCTTATGATGCTAGTGACTCTTCTATTGATTATAATAAAATGTTCAACTTGTTTGAGAAGACTATCTTGAAAATTGGGAAGGAAAATATTGTACAAGTTGTGACTGATAACGCAAGAGAGAATAAAAAAACGGGTGATATGTTGAAGGGAGTGTTCCCGCACATTTTCTGGACTCCTTGTGTTGCTCGTTGTATCAACCTGATGTTTGGTGACATTTCAAGGAAGCCCCATATTCTACAAGTGAACAAGTGGTTTTAGTTTTCTTTTTTAATCTTCAAGTGAATTTTCTATACTTACTAACTATTAAATCATTTTTTGAACACTTTTTGCTAAGGCTATTAAGACACATTCTTATATTAGTCAAAGAGGGCATTCGTTGAACATGATGAGGAGATACACAAACCAAAGAAATTTGGTAAAACCGGTCAAGACAAGATTTGCAACAGCTTTTTGACTTTGCATGGTTTTTATATGCAAAAGAAAAATTTGAGAACCTTGTTCATGTCAACTGAATGGAATAAGAGTATCTATGCAAAGGAAGTTCTTGGGAAAGAAGTTGCGAGACACGTATTGGTCCATATTTTTGGAATGACACTGTTCAAGAATTTAAAGTTGGTGGTCCATTAGTTACTGTACTTTGTTTGGTGGATGGGGAGAAAAAACCACCAATGCGCTACATTTATGAAGCCATGGATAGGGCCAAAGAAAATATTGAAAAGGCATTTAATTATGATGACAGGAAATATGGGAAGGTTTACGAAATCATTGATGCAAGGTGGACGGATCAACTTCATCAACCTTTGCATGCAGCGAGACATATTTTGAACCCCGGACTCTTTTATAAAATTAATGAGATGAAGACTAGATAAAGAAGTGTGGGCGGGATATCATGCACGTGTTGAAAGGATGATCCCAAATAATGATTTGCAAGACAAAACAGGGGAGGACCTTGGTGTGTGCATGAAAGTTGACGGGCTACTTGGAATGGAATCAGCCGTTAGAGCAAGAACCTTAAGGTCACAAGGTGAGCATTTTAACTTTAATTGTGTTTAGAGCTTTAACTTTTAAGTTATTAACTTCAAAAATAATTCTTCTATGGTTGAATGGTGAATGCAATATGGTTATAACATCCCAAACTTGCAACAATTTGCTATTAGAGTTCAAAGTTTAACTTGTAGCTCATCCGGTTGTGAGAGAAATTGGAGTGTATGAACATGTGAGAAGCTATATTACATTATTACTAAATTAAATGGTATCTAAATTGTCCTAAGTACTCCTGTTAATTACTTTCTACAACTTATGTGCAAATTCATATTAAAAAGAGGAATAGGCTTGAGCTAAAACGTTTCAATGATCTAGTGTTCGTTAAATATAGAACATTGATTCATCGTTACAATGCTCACAATACCATTGATCCAATTTTGTTGGATAATATTGATGATGCAAATGAATGGTTAACTGAAGCTCCCCAAAATCATGAAGATGAAGAAGTATACGAAGGAGAAAATCTCACTTATGGTCATGTTGCCATGGCAAGTGGTGTTGAGGAGAATATTTATGGTTTTAGGGGGTACTTTAAGGAGCAAGGAAAGAGTAGCTACAAGTTCAAGTAGAACCCTAGTTGATGAAGCCTCCGATGAAGAAGAAGAAGATGACCAATATAATAACGTGATGACACTTCAAGAGTTTGGAGATTTTGTTGAAGAATAGGATGTTGCTCCCTTTGTGATTTGGTTTTGCATTTGCTTAATATGTTATGACTTATGAGGATTATTGACTATCTAGTTCTAGTATCTAGTATTTGCTTTTTAATTTAAGTATTGAAAGATTTACTTAATATGTTATTTCTATTGAGTTCTTGGTTATTTATCTATGCATATTTAATATTTTTTATTTTTGTATTAAATTGCGCTTTAGTTGAAAAAAGCACATGCTTCGCTTCACGCCTCTCGCTTTGGTAAAACAAGTTGTTGTCGATTTTTTCCGCTTCTCGCTCTCCAAAACACTGCTTTAAGGGATAAATCTCTACTTCAGTTATTCAAACATTTCATACCCTTGGCAATTTCCCAAACTGTTTAATTCTCAAAGCTCAATCTACATAGAAAGAGGCAGTCTTTCTCATTTTCTACATTTCTAGGCTCTAGACAACCAGGGCACACATAGTTTCATGCTTCCATACTCTGATAAAGATGTGAATCTTGGACTTAGCTCAATTCAAAAGCTAGATCATAAGTTGAGGATTGCCCAAAAAACTATATAAGAGACCAATTCCCATCCCACAACCGATGTGGGACAACCTACCACACTTCTCCCCCATCCATCGCACACCCAAACCTGCCAATTGTAGCGTAGACAACATATTATGGGGGCCCAACATCAGGTAAACCAAGAATTAGGATGAGTCTGACTTTGATACCAAGATAAGTAATGGACCTTGAGCACAACTCAAACCCAAAAGCTAGCTCACAAGGTGAGGATTGCCTAAAACCATATAAATAGGGCAATTCCACATCCCACAACAAATATGGGATAACTGAACACTCCCATTATCATTTTATCAATCTTCTAATCCATGCAAGACCTTCCTTCACCTTTATGACCCAATTAGATCTAATGTGTTCCTTATAGCATTTTCTTCATCCAGATCTTTATCTTAACAACTAATAATGGTTGTTTATTCAAGTTAATAATAACAAGCAATGGAAAATTGAAGGAATTATGATGGCATAGGATTTATGATGGCATCACACATCATATGTTTTAGACAAAAAAAAAGCAATTGTATAGAGACTCTTTGACATGTTTTGATGTGAATCAAAAAAAATTAATTGCATTCCCTACAGGTTTATCATGACATACACCTAGTTTTATAGGTCATCCGACTGAAACACGGTGCCTTTACAGGAACGTCGAAAACCCAAGTAACGGCAAAAATGTTCACAATCAAACTTTGCTCGCAATTCTGCAAACACTTTATATAAGTATATAACATCAGTAGGAAGGACAAATGGTTGAGCAAAACTACATTAAAAGATGATTTCCAAACACTTTCCAGTAAGCCTATGTCCATATTCAACCATTACAGAGAATAGTTTAGGCAACACTCAGAGTTCATGACCGGAAGATGAATGATTTACAAGAGTTGTTAACAAAACTGGGCAATTGCACAGTGAACACTCTAGAGGATCGACAAACTGAAATGGGGAAATACAAGAGATGGGTCATTTTCAGTCAAAGCAACATTTGTCCACTTCAGTTCCAACAATGAACCTAATCAAGGATAAAGGCCCAGCAGAATTAACTTATTTTTCGAGACCCGTTATAAGGGTAAACCACCGCCTCTCAGGTCCCCTGATTGATTCTACCATAGAGGGCAACGATAGACCTCCCCACATGGCTAGAAGTAGGTAAACATGAATTAGAGAGTGTTTGGATTGGTTTTTGTTAAGTGACTTATAAGCTAAAAGCTAAAAGCCAAAAGTAGGTAGCAACCAACTTTAGACTTTTAGCTTCTTTTTTTACTTTTTAAGCCTAAAGTAAAGTGCTTAAAAGCACTTTTTGTCTTTGTCAAACACCTCCAAAAATAAAAAAGTGCTTAAAAGCCAAAAGCACTTAAAAATAAGTCAATCCAAACACCCTCTTAATTCTAACTCCCACAATGAGATGATTAAATCATGGCCTTGGAAACTAATTTGGAGAACAAAACTACCTATAAAGATTATCTGTTTTAGCTGGACAGTCTTAATAGTGCTTTGACCCAAGACAATTACAGCAAAAGAAATATGCAGCTTGTAAATAGGTGTTATATGTGTCAAAAAAACACAGAAAATTTCAATCATTTGTTTCTACATTGTTCAATAACAACAGATTCTGGAGCATGTTCCTTTCAATTTTGGACTAATTCCAAGTTACTGGAATTGGAATATTAGTTATTAACTATTCAATATTATTATATTGAATATTCTAGAGCATAAGGATTAATATAGCGATCTAGAATTTCAATTTATCACAGTTCTAAGAACGTTCTAGTTCACTCATAAAAGAATGATCGTTGTCAATCTCAAAAATCAGATTTTCAATATCAAAATAGATGGAATAACTGTCTCCATTTATCACTAACTAAAAAAGTGTCATCAGAGATGAAATTCCGAATGTCTTTAACGCCGAATAAATAATAAACATTACTGCAACTATGAATGTTTTTCACTTTTGATTTGGATCTTCACTGGTATTTTCAATAGGATCAAGACTGCCCATTGATTTATTTAGCCCACACCTGCATTCGAACTCCTTCTTAAACAACATCGAATTAAACCACCATCTTTCCATAGAGTTTTCTTGCCCGCTAATTTGCATGAAAATACAATAGATGAATAGTCATTCTCTATAAAATGTCGCTTCCACCTTGAAGGCCTAAAGGAAGAGCCTATTCATAGTTGATTCTCGAATGAAGTGAAGAATGACATCTCTCTCTTCCCAGTAGCAGGCGAGGCAAAAAAGACCGCTAACGCCCCTTGCATTTCCCTCTTTGAGTTGGCCTATCAGAAAGAAAAAACGAGTGAATGCGCTAGATGTCTATCGTTTTTTCAAATTACTGGTACTGGCTTAGAGTGAGAACCTGGCGGCAGCTTCGAATAGGTCATATATCAATTCTCTTTCTCGAAAAATATAGAAGAAAGGGGTATGCGCACCAATATCCACCATAAGAGGACCGAGCCATAACAATGGTCATGCCATTCAGTTTAAAAGATGCCTCTGAAAGCTGGAGGACATGGAAAGTTCGTAAAGCCATCAAAAAAATCTAGATTATGGTACCTGCTAGTATTTTTGGTGTATAAAGGAATGGCAAATGTTTTGATGGAATCTTAACTCCAAACCACTCCCTGAAGGCTAGATGTTTACTTAATCTGTTTAGCTGGTTCAATCTGACCCCTGTAAATAGCTCTGATCAATTTTTTGGATTTTATCCGCTCCCTAGTTCTGCTCTTATCTCTTTTTGTATTAGCTGATTTAACATATTCTTCCTATCTCTTTTTGTAATTTCTGCATCTTCTTGATGCAAGCTACGAAATGTACTTCATAAAAAACAAAAACATGAGTAGGAAAGACAATTTCAACTAACATATACTTTTCTTTATATGCTCTACAAAATCCCTTTATTGAGCATTATTTCTTAAATTTCTGCACCATGGTTTTCACTTTTTTACAAAAGACAGTAGCCTCAGATACCAGAAAAAACAACTATAACATACATGGATTTTAGGAGCTTCTTCATCCTCAATTTAAGCTTATGGAGCTTCTGAGTTATAGTTTAATCATATTGAACACCATAAGACTAAACCATTCACACTGAAACCTAGAAAGTTAACCACCGTGAAATGAGTGGGAAAAAAAATCAGAATAGGAAGTTAAATTGGATGGAGGCCAGAAGACCTAGTTTCCTAGGGCCAAGAATTGGATATATATCCTGCCACAAAAAGAAGGGAACCGAGAATTGAAGAGTAAATACAAGAATCACTGTGACTATTCTTTTATACTCAAATACCATTGAGGTCTGGAAAAATTTTAACAAGCAGTCTACAGATCCCAAAACAAAATACAACTTAATGCTCATGCAGTTTCTCTTGCTGAGGTGGTTTAAGGTAGATAACTCCCAGGCCATGAGATTAAGTGGAAATGCTAACCTTTATAAATCCATCAATGATAGCCAAATAAGGATGTAGCAGCAGCAAACCCTCCCTGTGACAATAAGATGTTAAGCTGCATAACTGATACATCTCTGCAGCTTAGGTCTCTAAAATGAGAGAAACAGTTTCTTCAAAATATTGATTACCCCTGTGTCCAGCATCTTAGGAACAGGCAATTGAAATTCCACAATCAAAATTTTGACGGAACATTTAAGTTACCCAGATGCAAAATTTCAATAGAAACACAAACACACATGACACTACATAGTCATTTACAAACAACCATACTAAACACGAAACATTACTCCCTCCATTTGTGCCTTACTTTTTTTTAAGTCTCCTCCTTAGTTTTTAAAAAGAATGGCACATTTCTATGTTTAGTGAGTTTTTAATTCCAATATTCCTATTTTACCACTCCCTTGTAGGAATGACATGACATGTTTAAGACCACAAGATTCAAAGGATATTTTTGGTATGTTACGCGTCCTAGTTTAAAACCACAAATTTCAAGTCAAATTACATTCTTAAACTCCGTGCCTAGTCAAACTAAGACACATAAATTAAAACATAGGAAATATTAAATCGCATTAAAAAGGATCGTTATATTATAGAATATGATCTTGTAAATATAGTATAGCTTGATTTACTCCTGTAATTATATATTTTAATTCTCTTTCCTTTCTTAGGATATGTATACTTACCTATTTAAACCGCAATGTCCCAAACAACCAAGATCTCCCCTGCTAACCTTTTGAATTCAAGATTGGTCCACCCCACCCATTTGTTACTCCACACTGTTTGAACTTTTGCATCTGTTACTTGGTCCTTTATTCTTTTTCAGAAAGCACCGTGGCAAAATCATTCTTTCACGACCTCCCTTAATCACCATCCTTTGGTCAAGTTCTTTATCGCTCACATCTAATGATATTATTCTAGTCATGGTTAAACTAACTGCAGTTTCTCCTACCTCAGCTTCCTGCTGTTTTTATTAATAAAATAACGGAAAAGGGCTAAAAATACCCCTGGACTATCTGAAAAGGTTTAAAAATACCCCTTGTTCATCTATTTGGCTAAAAATACCCCTCAATCCACCTTTTGGCCCATTTTTACCCTTAAAACTAACATCCATTTTTTCTATTAATTTTTATTATTATTATTTATTACGTGACACCTCTCTATTGGACAAAATTAAAACCCCAACCCACCAAACTTTTCCCTCCTGCCCCGACCCAATTCCAATGCCCCCATGACCCAAACCCATTTAAAAAAATTCATTAGCACACAAAATTATACATCTCTCTTTCACCTGAACGTAATCCCATTTTTTTCTTCTTTAAAGCTTAAAATTCAGCAATTTCAAGGCTAAAAATTCCGCTAAAATGTCCTGATTTCTACTACAATAAGAGTATTTGTTTCGGTCTTGTTGATGGTAGAAATTTGTGGCACTTTTGGAGCAAATGCAAATCGAATTGCATCTAATTGGAGCTGATCCTGTATCGTTGCAGATGACACTAATGTTACTGCTGGTTCTGTTGATGGACTTGTTCATATTTGGTCGATATCAATGCTAAAATGGTAAGCTAATTGAAAGAACACGCATCCCTAATACGTTGTTGTCCATGGAGTGATCTTGGTAAACCTTTGGCTACCTCAGATAAGAGTGGAATCATATGTATTTAGTAGTGATTAATCAGAACATTGATATCACATGTATTTGGTCTCTCTTCGAGCTCTCGGGATCATTATTATCAGTATTGTGTTGCAGATTTTCAGGATCTCTCTAAACGTATATCAGCTTTGGAGTATGTTTGAGCCAGAATTTTAGCCTTCAAAATACCTGAATTTTAAGCTTTGAATAAGAAGAAAAAAGTGGGATCAAGTTCAGGTGAAAGAGAGATGTATAATTTTGTGTGCTAATGAATTTTTTTAAATAGGTTTGGGTCATGGGGCATTGGAATTGGGTCGGGGCAGGAGGGAAAAGTTTGGTGGGTTGGGGTTTTAATTTTGTCCAATAGAGAGTTTCCATGTAATAAATAATGTAATAATAAAAATTAATAGAAAAAAGGGATGTTAGTTTTAAGGGTAAAAATGGGCCAAAAAGGTGGATTGAGGGGTATTTTTAGCCAAATAGATGAACAAGGAGTATTTTTAAACCTTTTCAGATAGTCTAGGGGTATTTTTAACCCTTTTCCGATAAAACAACAATAAGAAAACTAAAGCTAAACTAACCACAGAAAGAGACCTTTCTCTCAATAACAACAAAGGTGTCTGAGACCTTTATTAAATCAGCACATGCATCAGTGTTCAAGCTAGAATCTGCCACACTAACATGGTGCTAATGGAAAAATCAGCTATTCCAACAAGAAATACTAAAATCACTCTCACACAAAAGGCAACCACGCAATGAATATTAGGAAATTATTGGCGTCCTAGTTCTTCACATTGCCCATATTCCGCAAGAAACAAACCAAAGATACCCAGTAACCTCCAGAATTATCTCTTAACAGTCAAAACACCTCATCACGAACAAGAATATATTAATACCCAAAATAGATATAGGACCCCAAAAAGAGAAAGAAATAAGATTTAACAAAATTTCACAAAAACAATCCACGAACACACACCACATGGAAATATCAGTAACAGATCTGGAAGCAAACACATTCAGCAAACAACAAATAAGAAAACAAATATATATATATATATATATATATATATATATATAAAACATGAGAAAAACAGAGGAATCTGAAGAAAGTACCTGGGTGTGCAAGAAAAGAGAAAAGAGAGAAAAAAATTAGGGTTATTGGAGGGAGGGGAGTTCGAAGGGTTTTGTTTGTTTGGAGAGTAATGAAAAATCCTCTCTGTGTTAAAGGAAACTTGGCTCCTGTTAATGTTAGTTGGTGTTTGTACGAAATTTCTGTAGGAGTATTTGTTTAACACACGTCAATTAGAGGCGAAATGGGATGAGCCTCACGCGTAGCTTAGAGCGTAACGGTACACGAAAAGCCCAATGGTTGATAAACTTCATGTTCTAGTTGATTATTTTATAGGATTAATTAATTGGTGTGAGTACTTTTTAATAAATAATTATTTATTTTAAATATATTTTTATTTATTATCATGTATAGCAATTCATAACAATATTATCACTATAAAAATTTGCGACTTCTAGCCATGGTTTTTTAGCCACGGTCAAAATTAATTTTTTTTTGCAATGTATTAAAAATCTGCACTATGTACAATTCTCTTCGTTCTTTTTTAGTTGTCACGTTTCGCTTTTCGAGAATTAATTTAATTAATTTATAAAGTTAAACTAAATTAGATTAATTCGATATTTTAAAATTAAATTTTAGATATACAAAAGTCATATGAAAAGTACTATAAATTATAATTTTTCGCATATCAATATGATGAAAAATTATATTTTAAAGTATTAGTCAAAGGTTTTATCATTTGACTCATAAAAAGAAAACTATGACAACTAAAAAGGAACGAAGGGAGTATGTATTATGCCAATATTATAAATGAATTATAAGTGCCTTAAAAAAATTCATTTATTTGAAATTATTAAAATACCAATGAAATTTGCATATTAAAAGTGAATTATGCATGTAATATAGGTGTATTATAAGCGTCTTAAAATGTATTATATTTGTTTGGTAAAAAAATCTACACTATGTATTAAAAATGAATTATGCATGTAATATAGATGTATTATAAGTGTATTAAAATGTATTATGCTTGTTTGGCAAGAAACATGCACTATGTATTAAAAGTGAATTATACATATAACGGAGAAGGGTCTAAACTACCCTTCAAGTATTGAAAATGGTACAAATATACCCTCCTTCCACCTTTGGACTCTAAAATGCCCTTTTCATCCACCTTTGGGCTCTAAAATACCCTTCTCATCCATTTTTGGGTCTTATTTTGTCCTTTCCCTTAAAAGACCTTTTAGAAAAAGTGATTAGAATTTTTATTTAATATGTGACAGTATTTTATTGGTTGAAATTTTAATTAATCATAACCTATTAACCCATAATTCTAGTAGTAATTTTTTTTAAAGCGGGAGAACTTCTCTCCCAACATTGGAATTTCTTTCCAACATCCAAAATTAGGCTAAAACTAATTTGAGTGAAAAAAATAGTAGCAAAAAATAAAAGTAAAAATGATGCAAGACAATATTTATTTAAGGCAAGTAAGAATATTTTTTTATATTAGGAAAGATATCTTGTACAACTAAAATTGTGAGATTAAAATAATATTTTGAAAGTAATTAATTATTTTAATCATAGCTAAGGCTTATTTTTAATTTACTAAATCTCAACTTTTAATTTAATCTGACATATGTCTCTAATCTAAATAAGAACTTGAAAAAAATGGAGTGATGAAAAATGAAGAAGAGCTAAATTCGGGATCTGAATTGAGTTTGTGGGTTAATAGATTTTGATTAATTAAAATTTTAACCAATAAAATACTGTCACATATTAAATAAAAAATTTAATCATTTTTTCTAAAGAGTTTTTTTAAGGGAAAGGATAAAATAGGACTCAAAGGTGGATGAGAAGGGTATTTTAGAGCTCAATTATGAATGAAACGGGCATTTTAGAGCCCAAAGGTGGAAGGAGGGTATATTTGTACTATTTTCAATACTTGAAGGGTAATTTAGGCCCTTCTTCGTACATATAATATAGATGTATTATAAGTGTTTTAAAATATATTATGTTTGTTTGGTAAGAAATCTACACTATATGTATTAAAAGTGAATTATGCATGTAATATAGATGTATTACAAGTGTCGTAAAATATATTATGTTTGTTTGGTAAGAGATCTGCACTATGTATTAAAGTGAATTATATAAGAATCAAAATGTATTATGACTGTCGTTTATATTTAAAACAAATCACCTCAATAAGATTAATTCAGTAAAATAAACTCCTAATTAAATATATTTTTAAGGGGAGTGTCAAGTCAACATAGGTCAAGTAAAATGAAACTGAAGAATATTGAAAAGATGTTGGGAGGGATATTCAAGCACCAGAATTCATCCTATTAGACATGTTAAGACCTTAAAAAATACTTAAAAGTTAAAATGGGAGGTGAAAATAATATCAAGTCAAAATAAATAAGTGAAACTCCACATTTAGTAGAATTATATTAGATAAAATAATATACAGAGAATACAATTGAACACATCAAAATAAAACATGAAACACATCAAATTACTACTAACTTTCAATTTCAGTAATTGTTAAAAATTGCCCATGCCCAAAGTTGACCCTCCCTCCCAAAATACTTGTTAGGTTTTGTGTTTGATAATCAAATTATATGAAATTTAATTAATATTTTTGGATATATTTTTATTATATTAATATAACAATTATAAATCAACTATTAAAAAATAAAACATGACAATTATTTTAAGACTGAAAAAGTATAACTCTTGATTGTGGGCAATGGCTTGTGAGCATAAATTCCTTGGCAACTGCTATACTAATAAATCACCACAGTATAATAAAGGGATGTTGGGTAAATAAGAATAAGAAAGAAAAAAATGGAGAAGGATGTTGGGGGAGCAAGAATAGCATTAGTATTGTGGATTGTTAGGCGCTGTTTTAATTCAAATATTTTCTATAGATGGTTAAAAAAAAATTCTATTGCTATAGATGGTAAACATTTTCTAAATATAAAAAATCTATGTTAGTTTCCCTATTTTATAATCGGAGAAGGGCCAAATATACCCATGTACTATTAAAAATTATTTAAATATATTTCTCATTATATTTTTGGTATAAATATACTCTTTCTATTATACTTTGGGTCCAAATATATCCTTGTATTATCAGAAATAGTTTAAATATACCCCTCATTGTACTTTCAGTCCAAATATACCCTTCCCCACATACATTGGATCTAAATATACCCCTCCCTTTATATTTTCGATCAAAATATATCCATCATTATACAGTTATGCTGATTTATCCCCCTCCACCCTGCACCCCTCTTTTTTTTAGCAATAAACTGTAAAATATTATTACCAACAACATCAAATTCAAGATCCTTACAAAGCCATAAACATAAAAAAAAAACTGCCACTAATAGTAAACTATAGCCTTCCCCTTACAGGTAGGAAGTTGCTCAAACTAAGAACAAAGCCTATCTATCAAGTATGTGCATCTTCTAGCCTTTTTTGTGTTCCTCATAATTGTCAATATCTCTCGTATAGTGAATTGTATTTGTTGCAGAGTCTGTTGCTGCTGAAAAATCTTCCAATTTCTAACTTGCCATATGACATAGATCACAACTCTATAAACTGCTGCTACTATACTCTTCTTGATCCTGCCTAATGTCTCTGATTAAGCCATTCCAAACTATCAGCAATCTCCATCATAGGTAGTTTGATGCCTAGCCAAGTACTAATGTCTCTCCAAAGAAGTTGTGCCCATTGGCATTGAACAAACAAGTGATTGAAATCCTCCAGTTGTGGTTGATCACATAGGCACAGTTGGCATTCTCACAGGGAATCCCCATAGAGCAAAGCTTACTTTTAGTAAATAGTCATTTCTGATTAGCAAGCCACAGGATATATCTATGTTTTGATACCATAGTTCTTGACTATATCAGTGCAGCAGTTTCAAGAGGCTCTCTTGGTGCGATCAAGGTACTATAGCTTCTTTGGATGGAGTATTTCCCTGAAGTGGTTAGTATATTGCTCACCTCTATACCACTCCACCATGCCTTGTTTCAACTTGTTTAATAATCTCCAATACCAACTGCTAGTAGCTAGAGGGCTATGAGTCCAGAAATAAGTCTCACCTTTCATATAAATACCATGGATCCACTTCACCCATAAAGTCTCTTTATTATTTAACAACATCTACATCAGCTTCCCAACATCAACAATGTTCCATAATCTACATCATTTCACATTTAAACCACCTTCCTTCTTAGGTTTGCAACATTTTCCCATGCTACTTGAGCAATTTTCCTCTTATTATCATTGCTACCCCATAGGAAGTCTCTATATATTCTATCCACTTCCTTGAGAATATTCTAGGGCAGTATAAATATTGATCCCCAAAAATTATAAATGGAGTAGAGGACAGAGTTAACACCAACAAGGAGTCGCTTTGGTTATGCAGTTTGGTTAGATGCCACTCGTTTGATGAGAAATAAAAAGAAATATCGAAAATTCGAGTGGCTGAACGGGGCTAAGCGATCTGCCGAAATAGTGAGATGTAAAAATACATCGGTAGGGGAGCATTCCGCCTTAGAGAAAAGCCTCCGAGCGAGCGGTGGTGGACGAAGCGGAAGCGAACATTCATATTGCCTTGCCCTCTGAAAAAATTGAACTTTAAACAAATTTTTTTGATTCAACCATCTCTTTGTCTACTTGAATCGGATATTTGGAATACCAACTAAGATTTATAATACTAATAAATCACACAATATCCCCAGTTATTTTTATCTTACTTGTACCTTACCTGCATAGGAGAGGTGTCGATTAGAACATGCTCTTATCTTGGTTGTGATCTTTAGACAGAGCTGGTAGCAGTCAAATTTACTCCATTTCTTAAGGGATAAACGAAGGCCTAAATATCTCATTGAAAAGGTACCAAGTCTGAATTCAGTGCATCTCAGCAAGCTATCCTGATACCATCTGCTACCTCTGCAATATATATTTCAGATTTATCAGTGTTGGCAAGCAAGCCTATTGTGTGTGAAAAGTGATTAAGGGCCTCCATGATCCTCTGTACTGAAGCTTACTGACCCTTGAAAAAAATCATCAAATCATCTGCAAAGATGAGGTGAGTGAGTTTATGATCTTTACAGAATAAATGGATACATAAAATCAGATAATTTACTCATCAGATTCAATGTCCTAGTCAGATATTCCATAATCAACACAAAGAGGAGAGGAGAAATAGGATCCCCTTGCCTCAAACCCCTCTTTCCTTCAAAATATCCCCAACCTTCACCATTAACCTTCACAGTATACCTAGTAGTTGTTATGCAAGCCATAATTAGTTGGCTAAATTTACTAAAAAATCCATAACCCTCCAGCATTTCTTGCACAAACTCCAGTGCACTATGTCATAAGCCTTCCTGAGATCAATCTTTATCAGACATCTTGGTGTTATTTTCCTCTTGTAGTGTCTCAACAAGTCATGACACATTAAAATAGTATGAACCAATGATCTATATTTAGCAAATGCAGCTTGAGTTTCACTCACAAGGTCAGGCAATACAGCAGCAAGTCTAGTGCATAACAGCTTGGACACACACTTATAGAGAACATTACAACATGCAATAGGTCTGAACTGGCTAGCATTCAGTGGCTGAGATACCTTGGGAATAATGGAAATCAAAGTAGCATTCAGTTGTTTAAGCAACTTTCCAGAACTGAAAAACTCTTTTACTGTCTGACACACTGTATCACCCATAATATTCCAAGAAGCCTTGAAAAAATCACTACCAAATACATCAGGACCTAAACTCTTAGTGTCTTTAATCTTGAACATAGCCTCTTTAATCTACTTATTTGTACAAGGTTTCAGAAGTACGCACTGCTGAGTAACAGTTAGTCTATAACCTTGTTCAAACACTCTAGGACTAGCATATCTTCTAGGACCACCTGTTGCACCAAGAATAGATTGAAAGTACTATACAAATCCTCAGCAATCTTAGCAGGCTTATGTTGGTCCTGCCCTTGAGCATCCTGAATTTGAGTAATTGGGTACTGATGCAAGAGAGTTTGAGCCTGCAATAGGGCATTCTTATCCTCTTCAACCTCCTTGATTATGTTACTAAAATGCTGCTTATGTAACTGCTTCAACTCCTTTTTAAGCAATTTGAGTTTCCTTACCACTTGAAACATGCTATAGCCATATATTACAGTATTTGGAGGTCTTTTTCTTTAGTAAAGCACTTTGCAGCAGTTTGATCACAATTGGACAATGATCACTCAAGCCTTCACGTAAGAACTGAGCTTCACGCCCAGGCATATTATCCAGCCAGTATCCATTCACCATAGGCCAATCAATCTTAGAAAAGATTCTATCCTATTTATCTGACCCGTAAACTTGCAACCAGAGCTTTTCATTACAGTAAGGCCACAAAAATCCAGGCAATCCTGAAAATCACAAACCTCAGCCTATGTGACACGTGATCCACCTATCCTATCTCCATCCTACAATACATTATTGAAATCCCTAAGTGTAATCCAAGGCAATTGACAGCAAATAGATCTATCCTTTAGGTAGTCCCATAGACTCATCCTTTCCTCCTTGGTATTAAAAGCATACACAAAAGTTGCTACGAACTTGAGTTGTAAAGGAATATAAAGAATCAGACAAGTGATAGTTTGAGCTGTTTCAGCCTCAATACTCACCTCAAACCAATCCTCTCTCCAAACTAGAAAAATTCTACCATTATACTGAGATATATGGTTGCTAGTGAACTTCCATCCATCATACATGGTATCTATGATTTGTTGTACCCTGTTAACCTTTATTCTTATTTCTAGGAGCCCTATCAGACCTACTTCTAAGCTATTACAGAAAGATTTGATCTCCTTTTATTTATTAAGGCCATTTAGGCCTCTAACATTCCATATCAGAAGTTTAACCATTCCCAGTAGGGAAGATGGTACCACCAGACCCCAGTTTTTGCTCAGTAGATTCAGTGCTAGTGCTCCCCCTCTCTTCAATTAAAAGTTTGTAACTATTAGTAGTAGAAACACTCATATCAGGACCCCCTTAACATGTTATTTCCACCCAGTATGTTGATACGCTCAAATTACACCTCCAAAAGAAGCATAAAGCGGTCGCTGTTCAAATATAAAATCTAACCAAGGTTAGGGTCGATCCCATATGGAATATGGTAGGATCTCATTCAATTGTGTGTATTCGCGCTCTTAGCCGGCTTATTTCCCTAAAGGGGGGATTTTAAGTAACAACTGATGTTTGAAAATTGTTAAGTAACCAGTAATCAACAAGTAACAATATCATTGTGATTCAGAGAGAAGATGGACTAGGACTGTGTTCCCCATGAGTTCATAACGTTGTAGGCATTGTACTAGCAATCTATTTTGGTGCTTAGCATACAAGATCGAAAAGTTAGGTTCACCTAAATAGTTGATTTCCTAGATAGATGAATTTCACTATGCAACTTGGTCCGTCTACGGGCGTAGACTTTACTAACCCTTACCTTTGATCCCAGATTAGCTATTCCAGGACAAGGTGAAACTGTTAGATGAAGATTGATAACCTCAAATCTCTGTTGTAACCAACCATTTTCCCATTCGTTACCTCCTTGGTCCGGCAAGTAAGAATAAGACGAGTTTTAACGTTTGCAACCGTTAAAAAGCAATCAAAGCGAAGAGAAGAATAATACATGCATAAACACCGTCCCAAAATTGCTAATTACTTTACCTACTTTGTTAATTCGTCATGGTTCCCTCAACCCTAGTTGTGGATTTAGCTACTTATGTTCATAAGCAAACAATCAGAAGTTGTTGAAGCATTCATGATCATATACTTACAAGAAGAAGTAAAGAAATCCAGAAACTTGAATAGATGAGGAAGAAATCAAGAATCAAGAACTATGAATATGTTTATCTCTCAAAGCCAAGAACAAATCAATACCTAAAATTAACGAATGTGTTTCCTATAAAATATAGAGCATAAAACGTAAAAGAAAACCTAGGAAAGGTATTTATAGACATGAGAAATCCTATCCTAAACAAACTAGGAGAACTGGAATCGTCAGGGATCACAATTTGGTTGACGACCTATCGTTTTAGATGGCGGTTTGTGGTTTGCTGGGGTCAATCGAGGTCTTGAAGAGTCAACATCATCTGTTATGGGAAACCATGGAAGGAACCACGAGTCATAAAGTAAATTTACGGTTCGTCGAATGACTCGTGGTTTTAGACTCTCTTATTGCACCTTCTCTGATAAACAACCACGAGTCCAACAGGACAGTTCATGATATGGAATTATGGTTCGTGCATTGACTCATGCTTCCTGCTCTTCTTTTTGCATGTCTGCAGTTCATTTGATCTACGAGTAAACAGGACATGTCATGGTTTAGAATTTAGGAAAGCTCTAACAGTAAAAAGAAAGCGTAAATGCAAAAATGACTAGAAGGGTTATTACACAGAATATGAATATACCAGATCTACATAGCCACAACAAACCAACCACATTAATTTTCTTCAAGGTACGTGGCAAGCCTACCACAAAGTCAATAGCCTTTATGTAAGCCAGAATCTGCCAACGCTAAAATCATCAAGTCAAATCAACCATTTGGGAAAGGGTTGGATGCCCAAAGACAAAAGTTGCCACTTAGATACTCGAAATGCCAAAATCCCTATCCTTGCCATCATCCAGCCTGAAGCATTTGTCCTGCTATAACACACGCAAACCACTAACCCTAAAGCATATCAATATTCAACAATCTCTTGGCCTCATTGGAAGAGTCTAAATTGGTGCCAAAATCCACAATGCTTGAGCTTTAGGAAACTCAACCCCATACTTTTGTCGAACCACTAGAAGGGAACGATCTTATGAATAAATATAGTCAAAGATGCCGCAACCAAAGAAAGCCCTTCAAAAATTGTCTAAAGTAACCTACTAGATCACACAATCTGAAGCCCCAACTCTCAATGCTGCTCACGTTCCTCCCTTTTACTTAAGTAGACTCAGAAATCATTGATGTACACTATAGCAACTGAAACCTAACAGGCTCTGAACACACAACTAGTAAAATCCGCAAACACTGCTGATAGTCACCATACATACACAAGGAGCCACCTTTTTCCTTCCTAAACCCAAACTGAAACACCCCTAAAGAGATTCAATAGAGAAAGTCTTGAAGTCATTTCTTTAACTCCCACGCTCTATTGGTTGTTATCTATCATGGCAGAAAAGAATAGGTCGAGTGCCCAACTCAACATCAATCCCGAAGTCTAAACGTACCCAAGCTAAAGATTGCATAAAGCAGGAGGAAAGCACACTGAATACTCGCTACCCATGGAAATTGACCTAAGCCAAAAATATTGGCACTATCCTCAGTCGGAATCCCATTCGAACATAACAATAAAGTAGAAATAGACCAAAATCTAAATCGGACTGGGTTTATAGGTGGTACAACTCTTTTATAAAACCAAGAATCAGTGGTAAAAGTAGTACATTCTCCTCACAGCTCAAATCAGTAAAAGATGAGGCATTTTAGTTTTAAAAGACAAAAATCAATAGTAAAGTATTACAAATCCTTTAGAACTTTTAAATCATAACAAGGGTGAAAAACCTTTTTCTAAAGCTAAAAAAACAATATTTCTCTTCCAAATCATGCCATGTACTATGTATCCAATGTATAAATGCATAAGTGTCATCCCTGAAATCATATAAATACAAGTATATACACTAAAAATAGGGCAACCACCCTCCATATCAAGATTGTACTAACCTAGAGTCGATCAGTACAAGTCCAAGGCCTAGCCCGCTGTCTCATATCATAAGAAATACAAAAATAATGTGATAAAAACAAAAGTTAGAGAAGGAGAACTACTCTATTGTGAGAAACTGCTCCAACCTATACGGAGGATATCTAACTTATCCCTAATCTCATAGTCTAGTCCAAAATAGATAACAAACCATTTAAAACTAAGGTAAGGTAAACAACTAACCAAATTAAGCTAAGAACGAACCATACTGACCTGGAATCTAGCAAATCCAATACCCATGACCTTGGGCCCACAAATACATAATATATGAAAATGGGAAATAAATATGAGGAAGAAGCAATACAATATAAATACAAAACAACAATAAATATCTACTATCACGCCCTGAAGCTACCCCCTGGACATAACATGAGATCCGTAGCACAAGTGCTCTAGATTAATCCTTGGTCATAGCAAACTCAAGCAAAACCATAAATAAGCAGAATCATAGTAAGAAGAATCAAAATCAAACATATAGATAACCGAGTCAAAAGACATACAACTCCAAGAAAGAGACTCGAATACTGTCTATGTCTGAAAAATCTCTACACATAACATAAGGAGTTGCTAGGACAAGACCCTAGCTAACTCAAAGTATAGAATTAAATAACCACAAATTAACTAAGATCATATCTATCCCTCGGACTATGAGGACTCACCAATAGCGGACTGGGAATGGCCTAAAATCTCTAGCCACGTGTCTGAGGGAAGGAACCTGAATCTACATCATTAAGAGGATGCACCGCAAAATATACGTCAGTACTATAGGATGTACCGAGTATGAGAGATATGCTAATCATGTTGAAAACATGCTTAAAACGTGCTTAAAACTGAGTTCATGCATAAAAGAGATATCATAAGTAAATATCATAACTTGAATAGTGAACATGAGATAAGAATCAAACTTCGAAATAGATTTCATAAGCTCAAACAAGTCAAAACATTCTTAAGGGAGTTTCTTATAACTGATAATAGACCATGCGAGCTACAAGGAATCTAACTATATAACCCTAGTTAGCAAATCTGACTTGAACCGTTCCAAAGAATGAGTCACCATACCCAACTATATAACCCTAGTTGGCAAAGCTTTCCTAATGCCCGCTAAGCACAGGACACCATGATCAATATGCGGTACCACTCTCATAAGCCCATAGGGCACTTTATTTCATAACCTACGTTGGCAATGTAGTTTTGGACTTGGATAATCGAACCCTCATTGCTCGATGCTAAATACTATTCCCAAAACATATATAGATAGCTCATAATTTCATAGTGGCACAATCTCATGCCAAACCTTGTTTGAAAAGCATGAAAACACATTGGCCATCATGCAATTCTCATATCATAAGTTCTTGAAGCTTAGCATAGCCATACATACTTTTCCTTCTTAAATTCATACTTAAAGAATTCGGCATGCAATTTCATAAATACATAAATACATGTTATCTAAACATGTGAACTTTCTCTTGAAAACATTCAATTCATTGGAAACATGCTAGAAATCAACTTTAATGCATGGGCTTTTGAAACCAATTAAGGAATCTTATTCAAATCATAAATTAACCATGAGAAACCATGAATTGATGCATAGAAACTGATTTCATAAGTCTTCCCCAATTTAGATCAAACCCTAATTTCACAACTTCATAATTCAAAATAAGAATTGGGGTTTTTGGGCACAAGGGTGAAAGGAACCCATTGTTGAATACCTACATACCTTGATTGAAGATAACCCACTTGAAATTGAAAAGAATGGAAGACTTGAACTTGGAGTTTGAGACCTTGAGCTTGAGAGAGTTCTTTTCCTTTTTGGAAGATGAATGAGGTAATGAGAAGGGACTTAGGCTAATAGGTGTAGAAACCCTACTAAAAATGGTCAAAACAACCTCACTTAGGAGTTAAAAGAGTAGGTAATGACTAAAATACCCCTCGGAAATAATTAGGAAAAAGCTTGAAAAAGTCGACTTCAGGGACCACGAGTCGATCTACGATCCGTCATCCAAAGGGACGGACCGTCAACGTGATCCGTGGTTTCAACTGTCACTTACTGGGGGTCTACTAGAAATGCATTCCACGAGTCACACTATGGTCAGTGCTTCTGCACGATGGACCGACCTGTCGACTCGTGGTTTTCCTTGAGGATTTGGGGCTTTTTGATCTTCAAGGATGTTGGATGGGACGACGACCCGTCATCCAGAAGGATGGGTCATCCTATGACTCGATCTTTTCTGAGGACCTTCATGGGGGTCCTCTGGAACTTGGACTACAAGTCAACAGGATGGGTCTTGGTTTTAAACCATGAGCCATGAAGTGACTCATAGACTGGGAGGGCAACACTGCCAAGGACAGATTGCGGTTAAGACCAAGGGTCGTGGTCCAAGACTTCGATCCGTCTTATGATCCGTGATTCCTGGGAAGATTACAAGTCTTCAAGAAAATAAGTTTAAAAGTTGAATCAAGTTCTGGGATATTACAATATCTCCCCCTTGGGATCATTCATCCTCAAATGAAGGCTAAGCAAGGGAAAATTGACGAGAAAATAGCCCAACCAGTAACAAATCATGGAAATCAAGGAATAAACATGAAAACTGAAATTTTCAACTTAAAACATGATTAAATCAACTTCGAAAACATGAATACATGCTAGGATCATGAGAGCAACTGATGGAATAGGATCGGAGGAACATACTAAGGAGGAAAATATTACCTCAAGTTGGAACGGAATCGGAAGGAAAGAGATGAGGGTACTTGGGTTTCATGGCTGATTCTGCTTCCTAGGTAGCACCTTCAACAAGCTGATTTCTCCAAAGAACTTTTACCGAAGCTACTTCTTTGTTTCTCAACCTCTGAATCTGATGATCAAGGATCTCCATGGAAACCTTCTCATAAGTGAGACTATCCTTCACACCTACGTCCTCCAAAGGAACAATCAAGGTCGGATCACTAACATACTTCTTTAACAAGGAAACATGGAAAACCGGATGAACCGCTTCTAACTCCATTGGCAAATCCAACTCATAAGCAACGCTACCAACTCTTTTCAGAATCCGATAAGGACCTACAAAATGGGTACTAAGCTTCCCTTTCTTGCCGAACCTTATCACACCTTTCATGGGGAACACCTTAAGAAAAACCCAATCATCAACTTCAAATTCCAACTCCCTTCTCCTCACATCTGCATACAATTTCTATCGACTCTGAGAGGTCTTCAACCTTTCCCTAATGAACTAAACTTTCTCCATAGTCTCATGAACTGAATCGGGACCAATCAAAGTTGCCTCACCTACCTCAAACCAACCTATAGGAGATCTACACCTCCGGCCATAAAGTGCCTCATAAGGAGCCATCTGGATGCTAGAGTGAAAGCAGTTGTTGTAGGCAAACTCGATAAGAGGTAAGTGATTATCCCAATTACCTTTGAAATCAATCACACAAGTTCTTAACATGTCCTCCAAAGTCTAAATGGTACGCTCTGCCTGGCCATCTGTCTAAGGGTGAAATGTTGTGATAAGCTTCACCTGAGTACCAAGACCTTTCTGGAACGATCTCCAAAACTAAGAAGTAAACCGAGTACCTCTATATGAAATGATAGATAATCGGACACTATGCAATTGGACTATCTCTCGTATGTAGGGTCTAGCATAATTGTTTGTTGAATCCGTAGTCTTAACAACAAAGAAGTGGGATGACTTGGTCATCCGGTTGACAATCACCCAAATAGAATCATGTTGCTTTCGAGTATGAGGCAACTCAATAATGAAGTCCATATTGATCGCTTCCCATTTCCAAATGGGAAGGTCAATATCCTAAATCATGCCACCCGGTCGTTGATACTATACCTTCACTTGTTGATAGTTGGGACACTTATCCACAAAAATGGTTATGTCCCTTTTCATGCCATTCCACCAAAAGATTTCCCGTAGATCACGGTACATCTTAGTGGCACCAGGGTGAATGGAATATCTGGAACTATGAGCCTCAGTCAAAATCTACTTTCTCAACCCATCTACATCTGGCACACATAGTCGACCCTAATAATGAAGCAGACCATCTCCCCCTAGTAGAAAACCTCAACCCTCTATTGATGGACTGCACCCTTTAGCTGAAGCAAAAGGGGATCACTGTCTTGCTTTGCCTTCACTTCATCTACCAAGGATGATTCAGAACCATTCTGCACAATAATCCCATCTTCGGTCAAGTTCATAAGGTGAACTCCCAACCTGGCAAGCCTATGAACCTCCTTAACCAATTCCTTCTTTTAGTCTTCAACATAAGACACACTACCCATGGAAAATCTGCTAAGCGCATCCGCCACGATATTTGCCTTACCTGGATGGTAAAGCACACTCATGTCATAGTCTTTAAGAAGCTCAAGCCATCTTCTTTGTCACAAATTCAATTCCTTCTGAGTGAACACATACTGAAACTCTTATGATCGGTGAATACATCCACGTACACCCCATACAAGTAATGCCTCCAAATCTTCAAAGCAAAAACCATGGTTGCTAGCTCAAGATCATGAGTAGAGTAGTTCTTCTCATGAACCTTAAGCTGTCCAGATGTATAAGCAATCACTTTACCACGTTGCATCAAAACATAACCCAAACTAATTCGAGAAGCATCACAATATACAACAAAGTCATCTAGGCCCTCGGGTAGAGCTAACACTGGAGCTGTGGTCAGTCTAGTCTTTAATTCCTGAAAGTTCTTCTCACACAAATCAGACCACTGAAATTTCACCTTCTTCTGAGTCAACCAAGTCAAAGGGGAAGCAATGGAAGAAAATCCTTCCATAAATCTCCTGTAGTAACCAGCTAAACCCAAAAAGCTCCTAATATCATATGGGGAAGTGGGTCTAGGCCAGTCCTTTACTGCCTCAATCTTTTGAGAATAAACCTGAATACCATCTCTAGTCACAATATGACCCAGAAAAGCAATGGATTGCATCCAGAACTCGCACTTGCTAAACTTAGCAAATAACTGCCAGTATTTGAGTGTTTTCAACACAACTCTCAAATGGTTTGCATGCTCCTCCTCATTTCGAGAGTAGATAAGGATATCATTAATGAAAACAATCACAAACATATCCAAATACTGCTTGAACACACGGTTCATCAAATCCATAAAAGCTGCAAGAGTATTCGTTAGACCAAAAGATATAACAACAAATTCATAATGACCATACCGAGTCCTGAAGGCTGTCTTCAGAATATCACACTCTCTAAAATGAAGCTGATGATAACGGGATCTAAGGTTGATTTTAGAGAAGAAACTAACACCCTGAAGCTGATCGAACAAGTCATCAATCCTAGAAATAGGATACTTATTCTTGATGGTGACCTTGTTCAACTGACGGTAGTCAATAAACATTCTAAGAGAACCATCTTTCTTCTAAACAAACAAAATCGAGGCACCCTATGGAGAAATGATAGACCTGATGAAACCCTTATCAAGAAGATCCTTCAACTGATCCTTCAATTCCTTAAGTTCCGTGGGAGCCATTCTATAAGGAGGAATAGAGATAGGATTCATATCTGGAAGAAGATCCATCCCAAAGTCGATTTCCAGCTCGGGAGGGACTGTGGGAAAATCCTTAGGAAACACTTCTGGGAACTCATTCACAACAGGAATAGACTGAAGGGATGGGGTTCCGGACTCCGTGCCTACAACCCAAACTATATGATAAATATAACCCTTAGAAATCATCTTCCTAGCCTTAAGATAAGATATAAAATGACCTTTCTAGGATGGGGGACTACCTTGCCATTCTAAGACAGGTTCATTTGGAAACATGAAACTGACAACCCGAGTACGACAATCAATCAAATCATAAGAAGCATACAACAAATCCATACCAAGAATAACATCAAAATCAGTCACCTCTATCTCTACTAAATTCGCTGAAGTGACTTTGTGAAGGACTGAGATAGTCAATTTCGGTAGATTCTTTTGGCTAGGACTGACTCACCAACATGAGTAGACACACTAAAGGGTTCTTAAAGCAATTCTGGAAAAATTTCGAATTTGCATGCTACATAAGGGGTCACAAAAGATAGGGAGTCTCCAGGGTCCAACAAAGCATACACATCTAGAGAGAAGACTACCAACATACCAGTGACAACATTAGGAGAGCTCTCCTGGTCCTGACGATAGGACATAGCATAAAGGCCATTCTGGTGCTGACCACCAGAACTAGAAGTTGTTCCCTGCTGGGCTGGCCGACCTCCTGGGGATGCTGGAGCAGACTGATCCCTACTACCTCCTTGTCCCTTCTTAATTAAAAGGCAATCCCTAATTTTGTGGCCAACCTGACCATACCCAAACCTACCACCTAATCCAGCTAAACACTCACTGGGAAGATTCTTCCCACACTTGGTACAAACGGGGAAAGAAGGCCCCTTTGCAACACTACTCTGAGAAAAAAGCCTGCACCTCTACCGAACTGATCATGACAGGGCCTGGAGGCCTGAGAAGGAGCACTAGAAGTAGAATTCACAGGTCCTGATGACTTTTTCTAAAACAAGGAGCGGTGCCCGCCACTGGACCTCTGATGGCCAAAACCTGAACTCTCGGATCTAACTCTCTTGTTCTCCCTAGCCATCTCCCTAAGCTTGTCTCCTTTGATCTGATGAGCATGGGTCATGAGTCTGGAGATGTTCATATCACTCAACAACATAGCAGACATGCACTCCTTCTTCACCATATCTGAAATCCCATAGGTAAACTTGCTCATCTAACCTTGTGGGTCAGCCACCATAGTAGGAGTGTATCTGGAGAGCTGAGTGAACCTCAAATTGTACTCCTGGACTTTCATGGATCCCTTTCTCAAGTTCACAAACTCTTCAGCTTTCGCCTGCCTCAATTATCGGGGAAAAAACCGAACGAGGAAGGCCCTATCAAAACCCTCCCAAGTCATAGGGACCTCATCCCTAGCTCTAGCCTCCTTCTATTGCGTGAACCAGAGATGGGCTACATCCTTGAGTTGATAGGACTCGAGCTCTACACAATCAACATCACCCGCTTGTATAACATCAAAGATTTTCTTCACTTTATCAATAAAGCTAAGTGGGTCCTCACTCACCTTCGAACCCCAAAATTCAGGTGGGTTCATTCGGACAAAATCAAGGACTCGAGCCGCTACCCCACCCTGAGGGTGGATGGGGATAGGAGACGGTTGGTTGGCCTGAGCGGCCATGGTCTGGGCTAGCAAATGGATGGCATTCCTGAATTCCTCAATTATGACCTTGGGGGTCGGAACTGGAGGAGCAGCATTCTAAGTGGCTCGGTGAGGCATAGCACATCGAAGCATAATCTGAAATGTACAAGGTAAGTATTAGAGAGATATTAGAGCCAAACTTTAACGCACGATGTGATCATGAAAGGAGTGAAGTATTTCTAAGACATCTCATAGCTTTCCCCCCATAAGTGTGCAGTTCTTCACACACATGAAGGAGACTCTACTCGATGCGGATTTTCAGACATTCTAAGACTCTTGAACCTTGCTCTGATACCAAGCTTGTCATGCCCCGAGGCTACCCCCTGGACGTAACACGATATTCGGAGCACAAGTGCTCTAGATTAATCCTTCATCATAGCATACTCAAGAAAACCATAGATAAGCGGAAGCATAGTAAGAAGAATCAAAATCAAACATATAGATAACTAAGTCAGAAGACATACAACTCCAAGGAAGAGACTTGAATACTGTCTATGTCTGAAAAGCCTCTACACATAACATAAGGAGTTACTTGGACAAGACCCTAGCTAACTCAAAGTACAGAAGTAAAAAACCATAAACTAAATAAGATCATAACTGCATCATCAAGAGGACTCACCAACAGCGGACTGGGAATGACCTGAAATCTCTAGCCAGGTGTCTGAGGGAAGGAACCTAAATCTGCATCATCAAGAGGATGCAATGCAAAATATGCGTCAGTACTATAAGATGTACCGAGTATGTGAGATATGCATAATCATGTTTAAAATATGCTTAAAACGTGAATAAAACTGAGTTCATGCATAAAAGAGATATCATAGGTAAATATCATAACTTCAATAGTGAACATGAGATAAGAATCAAACTTCGAAATAGATTTCATAAGCTCAAATAAGTCAAAACATTCTTAAGGGAGTTTCTTATAACCGACAATAGACCATGAGAGCTACAAGGAATCTAACTATATAACCCTAGTTAGCAAAGCTGACTTGAACCGTGCCAAGGAACGAGTTACCATACCCAACTATATAACCCTAGTTGGCAAAGCTGTCCTAATGCCCGCTAAGCACAAGACGCCATGATCAATATGTTGTAGACTCTCATTAGCCCATAGGGAACTTTATTTCATAACCTACGCTGGCAACGTAGTTTTGGACTTGGGTAATCGAACCCTCATCGCTCGGTGCTAAATACTACTCCCAAAACATATATAGATAGCTTATAATTTCATAGTGGCACAATCTCATGCCAAATCTTGTTTGAAAAGCATGAAAACACATTGTGCATCATACAATTCTCATATCACAAGTTCTTGAAGCTTAGCGTAGCCATAATTCAAAACATACTTTTCCTTCTTAAATTCATACTTAAAGAATTCGGCACGCAATTTCATAAATATATAAAGACATGTTATATAAACATGTGAACTTTCTCTTGAAAACATGCAATTCATTTGAAACATGCTAGAAATCAACTTTAATGCATGGGCTTTTGAAACCAATTAAAGAATCTTATTCAAATGATAAATTAACCATGAGAAACCATGAATTGATGCATAGAAACTGATTTCATAAGTCTTCCCCAATTTAGATCAAACCCTAATTTCACAAGTTCATAAATCAAAATAAGAATTGGGGTTTTTGGGAACAAGGGTGAAAGGAACCCATTGTTGCATACCCACATACCTTGATTGAACATAACCCACCTGAAATTTAAAAGAATGGGAGACTTGAACTTGGAGCTTGAGACCTTGAGCTTGAGAAAGTTCTTTTCCTTTTGGGATGAATGAGGTAATGAGAAGGGACTTAGGCTAATAGGTGTAGAAACCCTACTAAAATGGTCAAAACAACCTCACTTAGGAGTTAAAAGAGTCGGTAATGACTAAAATACCCCTGGGAAATAATTAGGAAAAAGCTGAAAAAAGTAAACTTCAGGGACCACGAGTCGATCTACGGTACGTCATCCAAAGAGAAGGACCATCAACGTGATCCGTGGTTTCCACTGTCACTTACTGGGGGTCTACTAGAAATGCATTCCATGAGTCACACTACGGTCCGTACTTCCAAACGACAGATCGTCCTGTTGACTCATGGTTTGCCTCGGGCAATTTAGGTCTCTCTGATCTTCAAGGATGTCGGATGGGACGACGACCCGTCATCCAGAAGGATGGGTCATCCTATGACTCATCTTTTCTAGGGACCTTCATGGGGGTCCTCTGGAACTTGGACTACGAGTCAACAGGATGGGTCATGGTTTCAAATCACAAGCCGTGAAGTGACTCGTAGACTGGGAAGGCAACACTGCCAAGGACACATCGTGGGTCAGACTACGGGCCATGGTCCAGGACTACGGTCCGTCTTATGATCCATGATTCCTAGGAAGATTACAAGTCTTCAAGAAAATATGTTTAAAAGCTAAATCAAGTTTTGGGGTGTTACATCTACTCTATCGTTGAGACTTGTCCTAATCCTATGCTAAGGTTTTCTAATCTAATCACCCCATGTCACAAGGAGTTTAAACTAAGCTAAGGTCATCGACTAGAATCCCGATGATGCTATAGATACTATGCTATGACTTACAAAGAACTACAATCTATACTCAAGATTTCCAACAATATTTTACTTTAAGGACTCTAAATGAACTATAAGGATTAAAATACCTAATTAGAGCATAACCAACCACAATATCTCCCCGACCATATCAGTCTATTATATGAATACCTTAAACGAGCAAAGTCTAAAAGTAAGTAAGCTATAACCTACCTAGTGGCCAAACACGTGCTCACAAACCCATTAAAAATGAGCTTTCTCCTCCGAGAAGCCTTCAACTGCTGCAATGCTATCAAGATTGTAATCTATATGTTAAACTATGAAAAAAGATACCCATATCATTATTGCAAAACTTGGGCTGGAAATTGGGTCCAAAATTAGCCCTCAGGGCCTGCTTATGAAACCAAAAGATAAACTCTATGAGTATATTCCCCACAAGGTAAGGAACTCATTTCCCAAATTTGGGCATAAACGAAAGTGATTTCGGACCTTAAAATCGTCCAAAACTATCACTTGAAATTGAAAAGTAAATCATGCAATTTGAAACCCAAATAAAAAATGCACGATGGAATTAAGGTATAAACAAGGGATAGAATGAGAAGTGGAAGAGAATTTGTCATGACCAGATTTCTCAGCTCATGATGGAACCTACAACCCCCCAGTAGGCGAACTGATTATCGTAGCACAGAACGGTTAGTAATTGGTTACTACCTAACCAATACGTATGATAAGCTGAAACAAACGAAAGCAGAATAAGATAAATGCAACGCGGAAGCAAAGCCTGAATATATATATACACGAACACTACACCAACCCGAAGACTTGGTATCGTTAGTACATGAGCTTCTAAATAGAATACAAGTGCTAGATGTAACAAAATAGAGTACACAACTATCTCTGCATACATAAAGAGTAACAATACAAGAGATGAGATACGGTCAAGCCTCGGTCGTCAGGCGCTCACCCTAGTCTCGAATATCCAGAAGCTGCACGAGTCTCCACATGATCAATGGCGAAAGCTCACACTAATATCTGCACCAAAGAGTGCAGAAGTATAGTAAAAGCATCAATTTCTAAGCAACGGGTACCCAGTAGGCATCATTGACCGATTGAGCGCATATAAAATATAAGAGTAGTAATAAGCGGAATACAAGCAAACAGTCATGGAAAACAAGGAGGAAGCACAAGGAACTAGCATAGAGAGTAATCAACCAAGAGTTATAAGTATAACATGCTAGAACAGAAGATATACATACACAGAAACACAGATGAAAGAAGGAAGAAGGACGCACCTGGGATCCTTGCACAACAGTACATATAAGAAGAGAGTTTAAAGAGATGGGCGGTATACCGGTAACTTCAAAAATAAAGGGAAAGAAGGAAACCAAGACAACCATCGAACTAGAAGCCATATGCTAACAAAACATGCTTAAGACATCAATTTCAAGATAAGAATAGATGTACAAGAGCCTCTCAAGCATAACCCTAGGATGGAACAACTAAACCATAAGTACCCAGATCCGCTAATGAAAATCACGACAAGGAATATAATTCAATACCCTACAACCGCTCAGAAGTCTACACAATCAGTATCTCAACAGTGCAAGTCCCACTAGCCCCTCGATAATCATAGTCCCAAAAGCCAGTGCCTCAACAGGATAAAAATCATGAATCTAAATAGTAACCAAGGTCATAACAAGCTCTAAGAAATGAATGGAGTAACATAATCTACCTACAGTCCCAACGGCCGCCCATAAACCGTGGAACACAATCATGTGAAAACAAACCCTCTGACCGCCCATACAACCGGAGCGTACACTGAGACATAGCAAACAAGGGTGGAATCAGAATACAATATGCATAATGATGATATGATAAATCTGATCGGATAGTAACCTAAATATTCCCCCTCTAGTACCCCCAACGGCCCATGTAGAAGCAAGACACATGGAAGGACTCTACCCGTGTCCTCTACTCCACCATACACCCCTCCTCCTAGTGTGCATATCGGCCCGTAGCCAGTTTCCCAAGAAGTACAGGGTCTATGGAGGTCTACTCGTCGACCATATATAAAAATTGCACAATCTCAAATGTAGCTTAATACTCAGAATTTCGTAGTACATGCCCGAAATTGAACCGGGTCTAAAACAGTAGTAGTATTTTCAAAGACCCTCTCGAAGGGTGACCAGAGTATATTCGGGTCGAAATCAGTAATCAAAGTCTCAGTAGCCCTCTCAAAGGGTGCGCGGAGTGTATCTGGTTCTAAATATATCATAAAAGCATATTTAGCGCCCGTCCCCACCGAGTCTAGTGTCAGTAAGAAAAATCAGTGAGAAAATCCACATAGAACCACTTTTATTTCTAGAAAATCCACCAATACATTCTAAATCTCATTTTATCATCATTTATACCAAAACCACGACCCTCGGGCCATGCAAAGTTTAGAAAAAATGGTTATAGTAGGCCCGAAGCCAAAATAGTAGTAAAACATGCAGGAAAAACCTTTTTCATGAATGACATGCTCGCAGACAACAAGTTTAGCCCAAAGTGGCTCACAAACATTCCTGTCGGCCCTGCACAGGCACAAGCAGTTCTACAGCATAGATAGCCAGCCTAAAATAAGGTTACGATGTTCGAGACTCACGGACATTCCAAAATATTCCACTGTATATGGTCCAGAGTCATAAACAAAGGCCACACAAGGCCACAAGGGTGAAATAGCGATACTACATGAATACTACAACCAATGAAAAAAATAAACAAACAAAAAAGGTGGACAAGTTCTGGGGTACCAACCTATAACAACCCACCGAAGGACACTAATTAATGCAGTTATAGTCTATATACGCAGAGTCTAGATAGGGGAAACCATAACCTACCTGTCGTCCGACAACTAGCTACTGGAACGGCTTTGTCCAGGCTCGAACTGCTCTGAGAAGCACCAAATCACAAAAATACTATCAACACAATAATCTACAAATCAAAATGAAACCAACGATACCCATAATGCTAAAAACATAATTGGGTTGAAATCTGGGTCACAAGCGGGCCCGTGGGCCCTGCAACCCAAAATCGAAAACAAAAACACCCGTATTATCCCCATATTCCCGAGGAAACATGCTCAAAAATTGAGCAGAAAAAGACATTAATTAGGGCTCAAAATAGCACACAAATCAAGAAATTAAAAAGGAGAAATTCATGGAAATCAATGGAAATTAACACGAGAATTTACCTTTTCAAGAGGCCAAGAATGCACCAAAATTAGTAGTAATTATTCCTCCAAGTTATGGGAGTGAGCTGGTGAAGATATGGATGAATTTGAAGAAAAAATGGAGGAGATATTGTGTTTTGAAGATGATGAGTAAAGCTGAAAATAAGCTGCCAACAACTATTTAAAGGGATGGCACGCTGAGGCGCAGGGGCGGCCCATGGAGCGCAGGCGCATGCGCGTAGGGGCGCTGGTGTGCAAGCGGCCAGGTTGGGCGCTGATGCGCAGGGGGTTCCAGTTCCACGCAAGCGTGGCACCCTGGCGCCACACCAGTAACCAGCAATGCCAAAACTTTTATGGGGTATTCCGGGCACAATTTGAAGCCGATACTCAAAAACCAATAATGCTATTAGAGTAGAAACAACTTTCTAGACCCAACGGAATCAACAAAACTTCCATCTGAGGTCATCTTATTGAAAAGTGGGCCCCTCACCCAAAGATCAACCTTAGGCCAACTATTTCCAAAATGGAACCCAATGACCAAAATCAAGTTTGGAAGCCTCGAGACCCAAACCAATGGTCCCACTAGCCTACACTCGACGTTCTAGAGCTAATTGCACTGACATAATTTCCATTCGAGGCCGTCTTCTCCAAATGTTGACAAAAGTCAATCATACAAGCCCAACTGGCTTGAAAACACAAAATGAGAGAGATTTCCAAGCTGAATAGCTCCCGGATCCTGACCAAAGGTCTAAATAAACAAAAGTCCATACTCCGGAGCCAACGGAACTATTGGAATTCGATTCAAAGCAAGATAGCTAAGAATGTTAACTAGAGTCAATGATTTTCAAAGTTTAAAGCTCTAAAACAAGGGAACGGCCATAAAGACCAAACAGACGGCCTGCACACCGAACTACCGGTCCTAGTAAGTCATAAATGACTTGGGGCCACTACAGGCAAGATGTAGCAGTACAAGAAAGGCAAAAACACGAGAATGACCGGAAAGGTCATTACATCATCCACTATTAAAAAGGATTTTTGCCCCCGAAAGTCAGGAAAGAAGGAAAAACTAGAGACTTAAGAATAGCGGATTCAAAGCCCGCACCACTCTCTCAAGAACACGGGTAGCCTCCACGATCAGATTGAACCCAACAGAACATAACCAAAGAAAGAAACCATGCCTTAACTTCTTACTAGCTAGCCAAGCTAGATTTCAACCTTTAACTCCAAACATCCAAGGATTTGCCAACCAAGATTGAACCTCAAGAATATCAATCGGAAAGCACTGATACAACACCAAAACTAGAGAACCAAGGAGATCAACACACAAAACTCAAATCCTCGATACCACAACCAAGGTTACCCTGAAAATAACCAACCAAAACTCTAACTCATGAACCCGCTGATCCGCAAAAGCCCTTCATTCTTACCTGAATTCCTTTGCACCATAATTCTGAATCTTTACACAAGTTGAACACTCGAACCACCCTCAAAACATTAACTAACCCACCAAAGATCCATAGTTCCCGCTTATACTCCACCGCGGATGAAGTCACCCTTTTTTACTCAAACCCCTTCCAAGCCAAGAAATAGTCCACTAGCCTTGTCATCCAAGATAACAACCTATAGCGTATCCTCAAAAACTAGAGTTACCTGTCTCGACTGACCATCAACCAATGAATGAACACTTTTTCTATCATCAAACTCGATAATTGAACCCAACTGAACCAACAATCTGAACATGACTGAATTTTACATACTAGGGTTAGGAAAGGCATGCATGAACACCCTGTGTCAACAGAGAAATTTCCAAACTATCGAACAAAACTGACCTCGTTGAACTATGCCAAGTCTGAACCAGCTGAAAGCAAATGAACCAGGGCAACTTGCCCAACATACCCAAACCAAACTAAGACCCTTCAAGGTGTGTGGTAAACCTACCACGAAGCCCATAGTCAATTATTAAGCTCCAAACTCTAGGAAATACCCTTGCTACTCCAAACATTTGAATGCGATCTGAAGTTTAGATCACCTTGCTAGTCTCACCTCAGAAAGAAGTCCACTGTGACATGAAGATCAAATGCAAACACGCCATAGGAAAGAGAGAAGGTTCTTGAATTCCACGGGCGTCATTTAGCGTTAAACAATGTCTTGATCTTCTAACTCACCCTCTGGCGCAAACATCTGGTCTGTTGTACATGTATACAAACCAACAACCTTGAAAGCGTTCAATATACCAAACTTCTGACCCACATTGGCAGAGCCCAAACAACACTAGAATCGCATACAATAGATGACTTCTCGGAGAACCAACCCATTCAAACCTCTAACCCTCAAAATCACCAAGTCGACCATCGGTCTCGAGGTAATATTAGAACCTAAGGTAGCCCTGACGGCTTTAACCTGCACAACCTGATCACATGTAGCATACACCACTGCTGATTCTCAGACCTACACCACTGAGTATGTCCAACCAAAGTGGAGGGAACCTCGTACTATTAAGGATACTACTGAAATCTGGAATGTCCAGCCTAAACTAAGGGTTAGCCAAGGACTAGGTCTCCAAGGACAACAACCACTCCAAGACCATAGTAAAGAAGCCAAGTCGCCCACACCCACGGCCTTTCGGCACAAGGATGCTGCAACCCAAGAGAAACTTCCATGAACCACCCAACATAGTCTTCTAGCCCATGATTCTGAACTCCATCGCCAATTTAGCAATCAATGCTTCTGTCGAACCCAGAAAACAAGGAGGAAGTACAAGGAACTTGCACAAAGAGTAATCAACCAAGAGTTACAAGTATAACATGCTAGCACAAAAGATATACATACATAGAAACGCAGGTGAAAGAAGGAAGAAGAACGCACCTTGGATCCTTGCACAACAGTACATATAAAAAGAGAGTTTAAAGAGATGAGCAATATACTGGTAACCTCAAAAATTCAGGGAAAGAAGGAAACCATGCCAACCATCAATTTAGAAGCCATATGCTAAGAAAACATGCTTAAGACATCAATTTCAAGATAAGAATAGAAATACAATAGCCTCTCAAGCATAACTCTAGGATGGAACAACTAAACCACAAGTACCCAGATCCGCTAATGAAAACCACGACAAGAAATAGAATTCAATACCCTACAATTGCTCAGAAGGCTACATAATCAATATCTCAATAGTGTAAGTCCCACTAGCCTCTCGATAATCATAGTCCCAAAAGTCGATGCCTCAACAGGCTAAAATTCATGAATCCAAATAGTAACCAATGTCATAACAAGCTCTAAGAAACGAACAGAGTAATATAATATACCTATAGTCCCAACGGTCGCCCATACAACCGAGGAACACAATCAAGTGAAAACAAACCCTTTGGTCACCCATACAACCAGAGCGTATACTGAGCACACAGCAAACAAGAATGGAATTGAAATACAATATGCATGATCATGATATGATGAATCTGATCAGATAGTAACCCGTATGTTCCCCCTTTGGTACCCCAAAGGTCCATGTAGAGGCGGGACCCATGGAAGGACTCTACCCATGTACCTCTACTCCACCGTACACTCCTCCTCCTGGCGTGTGCATCGGCCCATAACCAGTAGCCCAGGAATGATAGGGTCCATGGAGGTCTACTCGTCGACCACATACAAAAATTGTGCAATCTCAAATATAGCTCAATACTTGGAATCTCGTAGTACATGCCCAGAATCAAATCGGGTCTAAAACAGTAGTTGTAATCTCGAAGACCCTCTCGAAGGGTGCCCAAAGTATATTCGGGTCTAAATCAGTAATAAAAGTCTCAGTAGCCCTCTTGAAGGGTACCCGAAGTGTATCTGGGTCTAAATACATAGTAAAAGCATATCTATCCCCCGGCCCCACTAAGTCTAGTGTCAATAAGAAAAACCAGTGAGAAAATCCACATAGAACCACTTTTATTTCCAGAAAATCCACCAGTATGTTCTAAATCTCATTTTATCATCATTTATACCAAAAAGGGACCCTCAGGCCATGAAAAGTTTATAAAAATTGGTAATAGGTGGCCCAAATCCAAACAGTAGTAAAACATGTAGGAAAAACCTTTTTCATGAATGACATGCTTGCAGACAACAAGTTTAGCCAAAAGTGGCTCACAAACATTTATATCGGCCCTTCATAGGCACAAGCAGTTCTACAACACATATAAACAGCCTAAAATAAGGTCATAATGTCTGGGACTCATGGAAAATCCCAAATATCTCACCGTCTATGGTGCAGAGTTATAAACAAAGGCCATACAAGGCCACAAGGGTAAAATAGTAATACTACACAAATACTACAACCAACGCAAGAAATAAACATATGAAAAAGGCAGAGAAGGTATAATCTATATACGCAGAGTCTAGATAGGGGAAACCATACCTACCTTTTGTCCGACGACTAGCTGTGGGAAGGCTTTGTCCAGGCTCAAACTGCTCCGAGAAGCTCTAAATCATGAAAATACTATCAACACAATAATCTACATATCAAAACAAAACCAACGATACCTATAATGCTAAAAATATAATCGAGTCAAAATCTGGGTCACAAGCGGGTCCATGGGCCCCGCAACCTGAAACTAAAAATGAAAACACCTATGTTTTCCCCATATTCCTAGGGTAACATGCTCAAAAATTGAGCAGAAATAGAAATCAATTGGGGCCCAAAATAACGCACAAATCAAGAAATTAAAGAGGAGAATTTCATGGAAATCAATGAAAATTAACACGAGAATTTACCTTTTAAAGAGGCCAAGAACGCACCCGTATCAGCAATAATTATTCCTCCAAGTTATAGGAGTGAGTTGGTGAAGAAATGGATGAATTTGGAGCTAAAATGAAGGAGATATCGTGTTTTGAAGATGATGAGAAAAGCAGAAAATAAGTTGCCAACAACTATTTAAAGGGCTGGCACGCTGAGGCGCAGGGGCGAACCATAGCGCACAGGGGCGCGCGGCAGGGGCGCTGGCATGGAAGCAGGTGCACAGGAGGCCAAGCTAGGTGCTGAGGCATCAGGGAGGCCAGTGGTGCGCAGGCACGTGCGCACAGGCATGGCCCAGGCGGTGCCCTGACGCCACACCAGCAACTAGCAATGCCAAAACTTCTATGGGGAATTTCGGGCATAATTGGAACCCAATACTCAAAAATCAATAATGCTACTAGAGTTAAAACGATGTCCCAGACTCAACGCAATCAACGACACTTCCATCAAAGGTCAATTTAATGAAAAGTGGGCCCCGCGCCCAAAGATCAACCTTAGGCCAACTATTTCCAAAATGGAACCCAATGGCCAAAATCAAGTCCGGAAGCCTCGAGACCCAAACCAATGGTCCCTCTAGCCTAAACTCGACATTCTAAAGCTAAAAGCGCTAATGGAATTTCCATATGAGGCCGTCTTATCCAAATGTTGACCAAAGTCAACCATACAAGCCCAATTGGCCTGAAAACACAGAACGATAGAGATTTCCAAGCTGAATAGCTCTCGGATCTTGACCAAAGGTCCAACTAGACCAAAATCCACGCTCCGGAGCCAATGGAACTATTGGAATTCAATTTTGAGCACGATAGCTAAGAATGGTGACTAGAGTCAATGATTTCCAAAGTTTAAAGCTCTAAAACAAGGGAACAACCATAAAGACCAAACAGATGGCCCGAGCACCGTACTACCAGTCCCATCAAGTCACGTGGGCCTAGCCCTATTATGTTGTCCTCTTTTGACTCTCTCAATCATATATTGTTGATGTCAAAAGCACCTTCATGTTCCATTCAATGGACTGAATTTGTGATATATCTATATCATCATTAAGTTCGGCTTTAGTTCAATCCAAATAAGAATCATAAGTCAAAAAACTCAACCCTTATGACTCATCTCTATAGCACAATTTGAGCAGAAAAAAGGTAACTTTCCTAAACAATGTTTGTGGCTTCCTGCTTATAGAAAGTGGTGCACAACACAATTAGAAAAAAGACTCTACAAGACACAACTTATAGACTCCCAAGGATACGACATAGCTCTAAAGTTTTTCACGCCCCAAACTCAGGTGGCACAACTGGCACATGATGCCAACACATAGGCCAAACCCGACCCCACTAAACTATTTGTCAATGGCGCATAGAAGCCACTCACAATAAAGAATACAAAAAAGTATATCTCAGATTAAAAATATTGGTAGGTCCTCTTCTTCCCAAACCCAATTTCCATCATTGTTGCATAAACCTCCATTGATGCTCATGATCCAAGCTTGGAATATTGTGTAGATTCTGCCCTTCCAGCTTGTGCATGCTAGTGGGCCAGAAGGATTACCCGTGTTGGCCTCAATTTCCATTCTTTTGGTAAACTTTCTTGTCTAATTTTTGGTTATTTCTCAAAAAATTCCATCTTAAATTCTTGGCTTTAGCATGCTGTTTTGAGCCCCATTTGTTGTCCATTTTTGCTCAATTTTTGGGCATGCGCTCCCGGGATGGTAAGGAACACAAGTGTGTTTTTCATTTCTTTTTTTAGATTGCGGGGCCTACGGGTCTGTTTGTGACCCAGATTTCGACCCGATTGTGCTTATGGCATTATGGGTATTGTTAGTCTTGTGTTGACATATAGATTGTTGTTTTGACATTAGTTTTGTGAATTGGAGCTTCCCAGACCAGTACGAGCCCAGACGACGTTGTCCCCGCAGCTATTCGTCGGACGACATGTAGGTTATGGCTTTATCTACCTAGATTTTGTGTATATAGGCTATAACTGCATTAATTAGCATCCTTGGATGGGCTATTATTGGTTGGTACCCCATACCTTGTCTGTCTTATTCGTCCATTTAATTCATACGTTGTTTGTGGTATTCGCGTAGTATCGTATATTACCCTTGTGGTCCTGTGCAGCCTTGTATTGACTCTGGAACATAGATGGTGAGTTATTTGCAGAATGTCTGCGAGTCCCAGACATAGAGATGATCCTTTTAGGCTGGTTATGTCATCTGAGTAACTGTTGGGCCTGTTCAGGGATGATAGATATTGTTGTGAGCCGCTGGGCTAATTTTATATTTTTGTGCAAGCATATCATCTATGAAAAAGGTTTTCCCCTGCATGCTTTACTACAGTTGGTTGCGAGCCACTACAGATAGTTTAACTAAACTTGCATGGCCTCAGGGGCCCATTTTTGGTATGGTTGATGATAGAAAAGCAGATTTTGGATGATTTCGCACTGATTTTATTACTGGTACTAGTCTCTGTCGGGAAGAGCACCAGACTTTATTTTATTACTAATACTAGTCTATGCCCGGTGGAGCACTAGACTTGATTTACTAAAGTTTTAAACCCGGACACACTCCGAGAACACTTGGAGAGGGTTAGTGAGACTTTGATCACTGATCTAGACCCGAGTATTACTTTGGACACCCTTTGAGAGGGTCTTTTGAGATTACTACTTCTGTTTTAGACCCGGTTCGATTCTGGGCATGTACTTCGAGGTTCTGATTCTCTGAGATTTCGTGGTTGCTACTATATGTGGTCAGGGACCTCCATGGGACCTGCCACTCTAGGACCTGGCCAAAGGGTCGAGCATGCCGGAGGAGGGGTATATGGTGTAGGATGAGGAATAGCAGGAACGACCCACCATGGGTCCTCCTTCAGTGTGTCGGTCGTGTCAGGAGTGGTGCATACAATGTTACTATTACCGGTTCTATCATATCATCATCATGCATATTTCACTCGGATTCCACCCTTGTTTATCGTGTGTTCAGTGCACGCTCCAGTTGTATAGGTGGTCGGAGGGTTTGTTTTAACTTTATTGCGTTCCTCGGTTGTATGGGCAGCTGTTGGGACTTTTGGTAGATTATATTTACTCCTGTCTTTCTTTAGAGCTTGTTTTGGAATTCGATTATTAGAGGATTAGTGATGGTTAACCTTTTGAGGCTTCGGTTGTGGGATGTTTGATTATTGAGAGGGCTAGAGAGTCTTATCTTATTGAGGCACTTTTGTGTGGCCTTCTGAGCAGAGTGTGAGATTCTGGTTCTATTCTTGTTGGAATTTGAGTGGTATCTCTCGGTTATTGTGGTCTAGTTATTTCATCCTAGGGTTGTACTTGTGAGGTGATTACCTGGTTATGCTATCATATGATTGGATTGGTGTTATGATTTCCTTATACTTGTTGATTCTATTTTGAGTATGTTAGACTTCTTTTCGTCTTTTCCTTTTTACTTGAGGTTACCGGTATACTGCTATTTTCTTAACTCTCTCTCTACTTACTTATATTGTTGTGCAAGGACTCCAGGTGCGTTCTCGTTTCCTTCACCTGTGATTCTGTGTAATTGTATCCTCTGTGCTAGCATGTTTTACTTGTAGATTTTGGTTGTCTATTCTCTATGCTAGCTCCTTGCACTTTCCTTATTGTTTCGGTGACTGCTTTCTTGCTATCTGTTACTTACTTCTTTTATATCTTATATGCGCTCAGTCAACCAATGATGCCTACTAAGTACCCGTTGTTTTGGTGCTCATACTACACTTCTGCACTTTTTGGTGCAGATATTAGTTGAGTTTTCTCCGTTGATCGTGTTGGAGACTCGTGTAGATTTTGTGGATATGAGAGACTAGGGTGAGTGACTCATGGTCGAGGCTTGACCACATCTCATTTTTTGTATTTGTTACTCCTTGTACTTTCGAAGACAAACTTGTATTGTATTTTGTTACTTTTAGCACTTGTACAATCTTAGAAGATTTTGTACTGTCGATACCAACTCTTAGGGTTGGTGTAGCTTCCTTTATGTATACATTCGAGTTTTGCTTCTGCTTTTTCTACCTTTACATTTTGCTTCCGTTTATTTCTGCTTGTTGGTGCATTTTAGTTAGGTAGTAGCCCATTAGTAACCATTTTGGGCTACTGGAATTGGTTCACCTACTGGGGGGTTGTAGGTGCCATCATGACCTGATAAATTAGGTCGTGACAGCTTGGTATTAGAGCTCTAGGTTCACCAGTGTCATGGTACTGAAGCAAGTGTCTAAGTAGAGTCTCGCAGATCGGTACGATGATGTACGTATCCTATCTGTGGGAGGCTACAGGGCATTGTTAGGAAAAGTTTCATCTTCTTGGCTCCTTATTATGCATTCCTTGCTTTATTGACTTCTAAAACTTTGGTTGTTTATTCATACTCAGATGCCTCAGACGAGTTCGACAACGGTTGGTGTCAAGGCTTCTGTTCCTGTTGCTTCTGTGCTTCAGTCAGCGCCAGGATTTCAGAGTGAGAGTTTACTATATCAGATAAGGGGTGTAGGGATAGCCCAGCCTCTGATTGGATTTGTAGCGACCCCAATTTTTCAGGACACCATGGCTAGGACTCTGAGTCCTCCGGTGAGTGTTTCAGTACCTGGTTCTGTGAGTGGTGCTTCAGTAAGGGTTGAGCTTTCAGTTCTTCAGTAGGGTTGTCTATCGGTATTAGAGTACGAGGTGAGATTTCATGACATGGTTAGGCGTACTACTAGGGTTGTACCTTTGGAGTTTGATACGGTTCAGAGTTTTTTTGGAGGTTTGATTTCACCATTCCGTTTGGCGACTGAGCACTTGGTTACAGTTGGGATGACTTTACTTCAGGTAGTGGACCATTCTTGGTCTATCGTGGGTTTATGTCATGAGTCTTATGGAGGTAGTGCTAAAAAACATCATCACCAGGATAGTTACTGAGGTTCCTAGACTCGAGGTAGGGGATTCTCTCCTAGAGACCGATTCCATTATTTCTTATCTACCGGGCCAGTTTCAGTTACTCCCCGAGTTCCAGAGGGTGTTAGTACAGGTTATGTTGAGTAGAGTAGGCAGGGTACATGTCATGTTCCTCGGGATTTGCCTTCAGAGTGTGCAGGTCGTGTTAGCCGGTCAGGTTTGGTAGGATCATCCCGTCAGACTCCGCTTGGTAAGGTTTGTTATTGGTGTAGGGAGCATGGGCACTTGGTTAGGGATTGTCCCGTGATTTTTCCTTCCAGTCAGTAGGGTCAACATGTGTTACCTCCCAGGGCTTCAGTGCCACTGGCCAGAGGTGGTGTGCAGGGCAGTAGGGGTGGTCCCCAGGTGGTTAGAGGTGGTTCTCATCCCAGTGGTTCAGGTATTCATCCAGAGTCGACAGGCACTGTGTGTCGGAGTAGAGCCTCCTTGGGCTGCTATGGTTGTAGGGTGAGTTAGCCTTGTGATATGTTTTTCCCAGAGGTGTAGCTCATGGGTAGTTTTAGTTAGTCTATTTTTGGTTGGGTTTGTTCCTGTTTTGCTGTGGTTGTAGGCTTATGCTGAGTCTTCCCTTTTGAGTGGTCCTAGATGATTGATTGCCTAGGCTGTTATCTAGCGTGGCTAGAGGTTCTTGTTTTGGTTGGTTTACTGGTAGTTGTGCCAAAGTTGAAATTTTGTCTTCAGATGGGAGATGTTAGTTATACTAGTGAGCATGGTTTGGTTGTGTTTTTGGGTGATTAGAATCAACCCTCTTTATTTGGTTGGTTTAGGAGGTTGGCAGGAATATGGGTTGTTCCCATAGGCTCCCTCAATTTCTTGTCCGATTGGGTTGGCATATCATTTTCCTCGGTTCTAGTTGAAACAAATTTTGATCATAGTCCTTTTGTTGAGCCTTTGCTTGTGGCATTCTCATTGAGTTTGGATTTCACATTTTTGACTAAGTGATTGACCGTAGCCTCGTGGATGGGTTGTAGTCATAGCATTTTGGGGTGAGTTTCACAATGTTTAGGTGAGAACTAAGGTAATGGCCCCAGATTCTTACTTGAGAAAGAAATTGTAAGGTTCAGTATATGCCACAGAAGGATTTTTGTTTTGTTAAAAAAGGAGGGAGATGACTCCTTGTTTGTGTTTATGTGTCCTAGTAGTTGACTGAGGTGGCGACGAAGGTTTGCTTTGGGATTGTGTGTTGGTGATTTGATTCAACCATCTACACATTGCAGTGGGTTTTCCAAATCGATTGGTTTGTGTTTTGGTAGCAGCGGCGGTGTTGGAAACTTGCGTATTCAAGCCTAGTTGGCTTGGGTTCTTAAATGTTCATTGGCAGCATACGAGTTCGACCAAGGCTTTGGTTGGCAGTATTGAAAGTTGGGGTTCAGAATTATGGCTTTGAAGGTTACATCAGATGGTTCGTGGAAGTTTCTATTTGGTTGCACCATCCTAGTACCGGGAGATAGTGGGTGCGGGCAACTTAGCTTCTTTACTTTAGTTGCGGATGCGACTATTGTCTATGGACACCTAGTCCTTGGCTAACCTCTGCAAGAGGCAGGATATTCCTTATTTTAACAATGCTCTTCATGGTATGAAGTTCCTTCCATCTTAGTTGGACAGGTGAAGTGGTGTAAGTTCCAGAATTAGCGGTGACATATTGTACGTGGTCAGGTTGTGTGGGTTGAGGCTATTGAGCCTATCCTTAGGTTCTAATGACACTTTGAGGTTTATGGTCGCCTTCATTTGCCGAGGATTTGAAAGCTTGTTTAGTTGGTTCTTCCAAAGTTGTTATTTATGTGGGGTTCCAGTATTGGTTAGACATGGCCAGTATGGGCTATCAGTTCAGTATGATATATGCTTCAAAATGGTTGGTTGTGTGCAGATCCGGTAGAGCGATTGATTCAAGCCAAAGGAATGAGCTGGAGGCATACGCAAAATTTATTATGGTAGATGGTAACTTTAAACCCCAGGAACCTTTTCCTTGTCCTTCGGGGTGTTTGGATTTTGTACTAATGGCATGGTGGACTTCCTCCCGAGGTGAGCTTGGTAAGATGACTTCAAAACAGAATGGTGTTCGGGTAATTTGGAGTTGTAGCAGAGTTCTCAGAGTTTGGAGCTTAGCCGGTGATTTTGAGCTTCGTGGTAGGCTTACCACACTCTTTGCATAGATTTATTTTGGTTTTTTTTCTATTGGGCAGGTTTCGCTAGTTCATTCTCTTCCAGTTGCCTCAGACTCGACATGATGCAGCAGTTGAGTTCGTTCTTCAGTTTGGAAGCTTTTTCGTCAACACAAGGTATTCATATATGCCTTTCCTAACTTTGGTGTGCAATCTTCAGTCGAATTCAGATGGGTTGATCAGTTGGGTTCAGTTAGTGAGTTTGGTGTTGGCAAAGGTGTTCTTCCATTTATTGATGGTCAGTTGGGTCAGGTAACTCCAATTTTCGAGGACCAGCTATGGGTTGTTATCTTGGATGGAAAAAGTTAGTAGAAAACAACTTGACCTTGATAGAACTTGAGTATAAAGGTTTTTTGTGGAATCAGTTGGCTCATGAGTTAGTCTTTTGGTTGTTGGCTTTTCTTGAAAATTTGGTTATGGTTTCGAAGGTTTGAGTTCTGTGTGTTGATCGCCTTGCTTCTCTGGGTTTGTTGTTATGTCGGTGCTTATCAATTGATATTCCCGAGGTTCAGTTTGGGTTGGTAGATCTTTGCAGTTTTTGAGTTCGAGGTTGGAATCTAGCTTGGCTAGTAAGAAGTTTTGGCTTGGTTTCCTTCCTTGGTTCTTCTATGTTGGGTGTCGTCCAGTCGAGGAGGCTACCCAGGTTGTCCAAGAGAGTAGTGCGGGTTCTGTATCTTCTATTCTTTTCATCTCTAGTCTTTCCTTCTTTCCTGACTTTTGGGGATGATAGTCTTTTTAGTAGTGGGTGATGTAATGACCCTTCCGGTCATTTACGCCTTTTCACCTTTCTTGTACTGTTAGATCTTGCCTCTAGTGGCACCAAATCATTTATGGCTTGCTGGGATCGGTAGTTCAATGCTAGGGCTTGGTCTTTTTGGCCATTCCTTATTTTAGAGCTTTAAGATTTTGAATTCGTTGACTTCAGTCAACATTCTGGGTGAACATTCTCGGAATCAAATTTCAACAGTTCCATTAGCTCTAAAGCGTGGACTTTGGTCTAGAGGGACCTTTGGTCAGGATCCGGGAGCTTTTCAGCTTTGAATTCTCTCTCGTTCCGTGTTTTTTCAGGCAAATTGGGCTAGTTTGGTTGACTTTGGTCAACATTCAGAGAAGACGGTCTCGGATGGGAATTCCATCAGCGCCGTTAGCTTCGGAATGCCGAGTTTGGGTTAAGTAGGTGGTTGGTTCGGGTTTCGGATGAGCCAGGCTCATTTTGGATGTTTGGTTGGCGTTAACTAGTATTGACTTGGGTCAACATTCTTCCGAAACGATCTCTTATGGCAGTTTTATTGATTACGTTGAGTCCAAAATGTCGTTTCCACTCTAATAGCTCTATTGGTTTTTGAGTATCGGGTTCATATTGTGCCCGGAACGTCCCGTAGAAGTTTTAGCTGTTGCTAGTTTTTCTGGTTCTGGTGGCCTTCAGCGCGATCGCGCTCCTTTAGCGCGATTGCGTTGGTCTGAGTTTTTCCCTTCGGCGCGTTAGCGCTGGTCTGGGACTTTTCCTTCAGCGCGATTGCGTTCCTTTAGCGCGATAGCACTGACCAGCGACGAACAACTATATAATTCTTTGGCCTTTATTTTTCCAGCCATTTTTCTTCATTTCCCTTAACTCCTTGGCACCTAAATCAATCTCTAAATTGCTCCATTTCAATCCTAACCTTGGGGAGGTCAATTGTTCATCGATAATTCGCGATCCTTGGATTATTGTTAGGTCCTCTTCTTCCCAAAACCAATTTCCTCCATTGTTTCATAAACCACCATTGATGATCATGACCCAAGCTTGGAATATTGTGTAGATTCTGCCCCTCCAGCTTGTGCATGCTAGTGGGCTTGAAGGATTACCCGTGTTGGCCTCAATTTCCGTTCTTTTGGTAAGCTTTCTTGTCCAATTTCCGATTATTTCTTGAAAATTTCCATCTTAAATTTTTGGTTTAGCGGGCTGTTTTGAGCTCCATTTGTTGTCCGTTTTCGCTCAATTTTTGGGCATGCGCTCCCGGGATGGTAAGGAATACAAGTGTGTTTTTCATTTCCAGTTCCGGGTTATGGGACGCACAGTCCTATTTGTGACCCGAATTTCGACCTGGTTGTGCTTATGGCATTATGGGTATTGTTAGTCTTGTTTTAACGTATAGATTACTGTTTCGATATTAGTTTTGCGAATTAGAGCTTCCCGGAGCAGTTCGAGCTCGGACAATGCCGTCCCCGTAGCTATTCGTCGGACGACAGGTAGGTTATGGCTTTCTCTACCTAGACTCTGCGTATATATGCTATAATTGCATTAATTAGCATCCTTGGGTGGGCTGTTATAGGTTAGTACCCCAGACCTTGTCTGCCTTGTTCATCCGTTTAATTCATACGTTGTTTGTAGTATCCACGTAGTATTGTATATTACCCTTGTGGTCCTGTGTGACCTTGTATTTACTCTGGAACATAGATGGTGGGTTATTTGGGGAATGTTCGCGAGTCCCAGATGTAGAGATGATCATTTTAGGCATGTTATGTCTGCTGAGTAGCTGCTAGGCCTGTGCAGGGCTGATAGGAATTGTTGTGAGCCACTAGGCTAATTTTATATTTTTGTGCAAGCATATCATCCATAAAAAAGGTTTTCCCCTGCATGTTTTACTACAGTTGGCTGTGAGCCAGTACAGACGGTTTTCCTAAACTTGCTTGGCCTCGGGGGCCCGTTTTTGGTATGGTTGGTTATAGAAAAGGGATTTTGGATGATTTTGCACTGATTTTATTACTGGTATTAGTCTCTGCCGGGTAGAGCACCAGACTTGATTTTATTACTGATACTAGTCTCTGCCAGGTGGAGCACTAGACTTGATTTACTACAGTTTTAGACCCAGCTACACTCTGGGAACCCTTGGAGAGAGTTACTGAGACTTTCATCACTGATTTAGACCCAAGTATTACTTCGGGCACCCTTTGAGAGGGTCTTTTGATATTACTACTACTGTTTTAGAGCCGATTTGATTCTAGTAATGTACTTTGAGGTTCTTATTCTATGAGATTTCATGGTTGTTACTGTATGTGGTCAGGGACCTCCATGGGCCCTGCCATTCCAGTACCTGGCCAAAGGTACGAGTGTGCCAGAGTAGGGGTATACACTGTATGATAAGGTATACGGGCATGACCCACCATGGTTCTCCTGCAGGTGTGTCGGGCATGCCAGGGGCGGTGCATACATAGTTACTATTACCGGTTCCATCATATCATTGTCATGCATATTTCACTCGGATTCTACCCTTGTTTGTTGTGTGTTCAGTGCACGCTCTGATTGTATGGGTGGCTGGAGGGTTTGTTTTCACTTGATTGTGTTCCTTAGTTGTAAGGGCGCCCTTTAGGACTGTAGGTAGATTATATTTACTCATGTCTTTCTTTAGAGCTTATTTTGGCATTCGATTATTAGAGGATTAGTGATGGTTAACCTGTTGAGGCTTTGGTTATGGGATGTCGGATTATTGAGAGGGCTAGGGAGTCCTATCTTATTGAGGCACTTTTGTGTGGCCTTCTGAGCAGAGTGTGAGATTCTGGTTCTATTCTTGTTGGATGTTGAGTGATATTTCTCGGTTATTGTGGTCTAGTTATTTCATCCTAGGGTTGTACTTGTGAGGTGATTCCCTGGTTTGCTATCATGTGATTGGATTGGTATTATGATTTCCTTATACTTGTTGTTTCCATTTTGAGTATGTTAGACTGCTTTTCTTCTTTTCCTTTTTACTTGAGGTTACCAGTATACCGCCATTTTCTCAACTCTCTCTCTCTACTTACTTATATTGTTGTGCTAGGACTCCAAGTGCGTTCTCCTTTCCTTCACCTGTGATTCTATGTAATTGTATCCTCTGTGCTAACATGTTTTACTTGTAGCTTTTGGTTGTCTATTCTCTGTGCTAGCTCCTTGCGCTTTCTTTATTGCTTCGGTGACTGCTTTCTTGCTATCTGTTACTTACTGCTTTTATATCTTATGTGCGCTCAGTCGGCCGATGATGCCTACTGAGTACCTGTTGTTTTAGTGCTCATACTACACTTCTACACTTTTTGGTGCAAATATTAGTTGAGTTTTCACCGTTGATCGTGTTGGAGACTCGTGCAGATTTTGTGCATATTCAAGACTAGGGTGAGCGCCTGACGGTCGGGGCTTGACCACATCTCATATTTTGTATTTGTTACTCCTTGTACTTTCGGAGACAAACTTGTATTGTATTTTGTTACTTCTAGCACTTGTATACTCTTAGAAGCTTCTGTACTGTCGATACCATGTCTTAGCGTTGGTGTAGCTTCCTTTATGTATACATTCGAGTTTTGCTTCTGCTTTGTCTACCTTTACATTTTGCTTCCGTTTATTTCTGCTTGTTGGTGCGTTTTGGTTAGGTAGTAGCCCATTAGTAACCATTCCGGGCTACTGGAATTAGTTCACCTACTGGGGGGTTGTAGGTGCCATCATGACCTGAAAAATTGGGTCGTGACATATAGAATCCTTAATGTGATTTTAGGAGGCTTTAGAGGAAGAGTAGAGCTTCTCGGTACTTTTCTCTTTATTTTCAGTATCTTCTTGCTTTATTCTATCGTTATGTGTAACTGTGGACCCAAGGCCATAGCTTGGATTTGGACGGAGTCCCAGGTCAGTTCTCTTGGTTTGGAGGGTTCTTTGCCATGTTTTGCCTTGTTGTGTGTTTTCTCTAAACATGGAAATTTATATGCTCATACTGCATTTTCATGTTATTGGTACGGAAAAGAATGATTTTAAGGCTTTTGGGTCCTCCACTTGACAACTATTGGGTTTTCATGATCTTTGGGCTTTAAAAGGGATTGCTTTGGAATTGTTACTGATTTTTGGGAAGAAAAGGGGAAAATACTACTTTTTATGCATACATTCATGAGTTCGAGGTTAATTCCTGGCGCCCAATGTGTTATCTCGGGTTTTACTTTTTATGCATACGTTGATGAGTCCGAGGTTAAATTCTGGGCGCTCGATGTGTTACCTTGGGTTTTACTTTTTATGTATACGTTGATGAGTCTGAGGTCAATTCCGGGTGCCCGATGCTCTATTTTGGGTTTTTTCTTCCTGCACTCATTTGATAAGCTCGATGTTCCATCCCGAGCGCCCGAGTACTAGATGTCGGGTTTGACTTGCACATATTCATACATTACATCATTGTCACATCGCATTGCATTGTCCTTGGGTGTGTTTGGATTGGCGGTTGATCTTGTTATTACTTTACCCTTTTTTTATTGTTTTGGGTTGTTTTAATTTTTGGCTTTATAACTAGATTTAGGTGGATCCCTGTATTTTGACTGCTTTCCTGTATCTTAATATATATATATATATATATTATCTTTCTCCTCTCAGTTGGACTATGATACCTACTGAGTACCCATTGTCTTGGTACTCATACTACACACTACATCATTTTTTGATGCAACACCTAGTACGAGCCACCCTCACTGAATTCCCTGTCGTTCGAGGCCTATTGCATTTAAGATCGCGATGAGCACCTGACGCTTTTTGAGACTTTACATTCTTTCCATCTTGTATATTCTATTTATATTTTTCTTTTTGATAGACAGAGTCTGTTGTATAGCTACTCCTTACTTTAGTTGCTCTTGTACTAGTGACACCAGGTTTTAGTTGGTTCTCGTGTTGTTTTGTCTCTTGGTCACTTTAGGGCCATCTTATGTATATTTTGTACGTTGGTATGTATATATGCTATTGGCCCTATCATTCCCTTTTGTCTTCTATTTTTCTTTAGTTTAATTGTTATTAATTGTCTTCCGCATGTTTGGGTTTTGGCTTGTCTACGTAGATGCCATCATGGCCCGGTTTCAGGTCATGAAAGAGTGGTATCAGAGATCTAGGTTCACCAGTCTTGCCAGTACAAGTGCAAAGTATCTAGTAGAGTCTCGTGGATCAGTATGATGACGTCTGTATCTAATATGCGAGAGGCTATAGGACATTTCTAGGAAATGTGTCATGTTGTTTGATTCCTTATCGTGCGTTCTTGACTTGTTCAACTTCTGAGTATCTGTGTTTCACTCTTTCTCAGATGATTCAGATGAGATCTGTAGTGGATGAGGACGACGCCCCTGTTCTTGTAGTTAGAGCCCCAGCTAGGGGATGGGGTAGAGTTCGACCTAGTGGTCGAGTTAGGGCACATGCTATGGTTCCAGCTCGGGCCCGGGCTAGACTACCATCACCAGAGCCTAAGGTTAGAGTGGATGAGGTATAGTATGAGCTGGAGCATGTAGGGCCAGCCCAATATCCGGCAAGTTTTGTGGCTACTTTAGTGTTGCAGGACACTTTGGTTCCATTATTGGGGTTCCTTGAGGGTATGACTCCACCAGAAGCTTCGCCGGCCACTCCGATTGGCTCTTAGGTTCGATATGAGGGTCAGACCTCAGCTCAGGCGGCAACACAGGTTATAGAAGCGCAGCCTGCTGCTGAGCTTCCCAGATTGGAGGTATTATCGGTTCCTATAATTGCTCCATCTCTTCCAGCAGTACCTGTTATGTCTTCTAAGGAGCAGAAGATGCTTGGTAGGGTCTTGCGATTGGGTCCTCCGAGGTTTTCAGATGCTTCTAAGGAGGATGCACATGAATTTTTGACTAGCTGCCAGAAGAGATTACATAATTTGGGGTTAGTAGAGTCACATGGAGAAGATTACACCACTTTTCAGCTAGATGGTCCAGCGAAATAGTGGTGGAGGTCATATGTTGTTTGCTGACCAACTGGGTCTCCTCCGCTTACTTGGGCCCAGTTCTTCGAAGCTTTTTTGGAGAAGTACGTACTGCATATCATGAGAGAGAGGTTGATGGATTAGTTCGCTGGGTTGTAGTAGGGCTTTATGACTGTGACTAAGTATGAGGTTCGATTCCACCAGTTTTCCAAACATACCACTATGATTCTACCACTAAGCACGAGAGAGTACGCCGGTTGATTCGAGGTTTGACCTTGCATCTTTGCTTGGCTACAGAGGGTATGGTAGCATCAGGTCAGTCTTATCTTGAGGTGGTGGATCATTCCTATACCATTGAGGTCATACTTTGCGAGGCCCAAGGGGGTAGCGATAAGAGGCCTTGCCATCAGGGCAATTTCAGCGGTTCCCAGACCCGTGGTAGACACTACTATGGTAGAGGTCAACACCAACAATGCTTCCAGCTGAGTCGGCATGTTCAAGCGGCATTATAGACTTCTAAGGGTAAGAGTAGCCAGAGTATTGTTCCTGCTCCATGAGGTGGCTATTCAGGGTCCACAAGTCGTGGTGGTCTTTCTGATTTAACTGGGTCTTCACAGTGGGGTACATATTGTCGGGGTTGTTACGAGTGTGGCGAGATAGGACACTTTGCTAGAAAATGTCCGTTAGTACCACACCAGAGGCGATAGGCAGTTCATAGGGTAGTAGGGGTGGTCCCCAAGGTACTAGAGGTGGTCCTCAGTCCGGTAGGTCAGGTGGTCATGGCAGTCGGAGCCATATGTATGAAATTTTGGGCCGAACCGAGGTCGAGGCTTCAGATGTTGTGATCATAAGTATGATCTCCATTTGACATTAGTCTGCTTCTTCTTTGTTTGATCTGAGGTCTACATTCTCATATGTATCTGCTTATTATGCTACTCGTCTGGAGTCTGCTTGCGAGTCTTTGCATGTGCCCTTGCGTTTATCTACCCTAGTAGGTGATTCTTTAGAAGTGGATCAGGTGTATCGGGCTTGTGTGGTGACTATCTTGGGGTAAAACACATGGGTAGACTTGGTTGTGCTATATATGGTTGACTTTGATGTGATCTTGGGCATAGATTGGTTGTCTCCTTATCATGAGGTCTTGGATTGCTTCTCCAAGAAAGTTACTCTCCGGATGCCTGATATCCCTCCATCATATGGAAGGGAGTCGATACCCACATGCTGAGGGGAGTTATATCTTTTCTGAGCGAACATCGGTTTGTTGGGAAGGGGTGCTTAGCTTATCTTGCCTACGTCTGTGATACTAGTGCCACCATACCTCCTCTTGAGTCAGTTCCCATGGTTTGCGAGTATTCGGATGTGTTTCTTTCTGATCTTCTGGGTCTTCCTCCTGATCATGAAATTGATTTTAGTATTGATGTTGAGTCGGGGACCAAGCCTATTTCTATTCTGCCAAATCAGATGGTACTTGTTGAGTTGATGAATCTTAAGGATCAGCTCCAGGATCTGTTAAGTAGAGGGTTCATCAGGACTAGTGCATCTTCGTGGGGTCCTCTGGTTCTATTTGTCAAGAAGAAAGACGAATCTATGTGTATGTGTATTGACTACAGACAGCTGAATAATGTGACGGTTAAGAAAAAATATTTGATGCCGCGTATTGATTATTTGTTTGACCAGCTATAGGGTGCAACGGTATTCTCTAAGATAGATTTAAGGTCCGATTATCACCAGTTGAGGATTAGGGTTGAGGACATCCCAAAGACTACATTTAGGACTCGATACTACCATTATGAGTTCCTAGTCATGTCTTTTGGGTTGACTAATGCCCTAGCAGCATTTATGGAGTTGATGAACCGTGTTTTTAGTGCCTACTTGGACTCATTTGTGATTGTGTTCATCGATGACTTTCTGATTTATTCGAGGAATAGAGAAGAGTATGAGCAGCATCTCAGATGTGCTTTAGACCTTGTGATACCATCTAATGTATGCCAAATTCACTAAGTGTGTGTTTTGGCTTGAGTCTGTGGCATTCTTGGGGCATGTGGTGTCCAAGGATGGGATTATGGTAGATTCGACAAAGATTGCAATAGTTTGTGAGTGGACTAGGTCTACTTTTCCTACCGAGGTTCACAGTTTTGTCAGGTTGGCAGGTTATTACATATGGTTTGTTAAGGGTTTTTCTTCTATAGAAGCTTCATTGACTAGATTGACTCAGAAGAATGTTACCTTCCAGTGATCAGATGAGTGTGAGGTGAGCTTTCTGAATCTCAAGTCCTTGTTGACTTCAGCTCTGGTTCTTGCTCATCTGGTCGAGAGTTAGGGTTTCACCGTGTATTGTCATGCATCAGGTATTAGTTTAATTTGTGTGTTGATGCAGCAGGGATGGGTTATTGCATATGCTTCCAAACAGTTGAAGGTTCACGAGAGGAACTACCCCACACTTGACTTAGAGTTAGCAGTGGTAGTCTTCGTGTTGAAGATGTGGAGGCATTATCTTTATGGCATGCATTGTGAGATCTTTACTCACCATCGTAGTCTTCAGTACATTTTCAGCCATAAGGATCTAAATTTGAGGCAGCGTAGGTTGTTGGAGTTACTGAAGGACTATGACATCTCTATTCTTTATCATCTGGGCAAGGCAAATGTGGTGGCGGATGCCTTGAGCTGGAAGGCAGTGAGAATTGGTAGCTTGGCTTTCTTAGCGACAAAGGAGTGACCTTTAGCTTGGGACATCCAGTCCTTGGCTAACAGGTTGGTTAGACTTGATATTTCTGAGCCAGGCCATATTAGAGCAAATTCAGGCACAACAGTTTGATGATTCGAGGTTGAGGATCATTCATGACAAAGTATTGAGCGGTGAGGCTAGGAAGGCAACTTTGGATTCAAAGGGTATTCTAAGGATCGAGGGTTGTATCTGCATTCCAAGAGTTGGTGACTTGGTCAAATTGATATTGGAGGAGGCTCATGGCTCTAGGTATTTCATTCATCCCGGGGCAGCTAAGATGTATCGTGACTTAAGGCATCACTACTGGTGGTGAGGGATGAAGAGGGATATTTCAGCTTTCGTATCTAGGTGCTTGAACTATCAGCAGGTAAAGTTTGAGCACCAGAGGCCAGGTGGTTTGTTTCAGAGGCTACCCATTCTGGAGAGGAAATGGGAGTGGATTGCTATGGACTTTGTAGTCGGTTTGCCATGTACTTTGCGGAGATTTGATGCTATTTGGGGTATCGTGGATACGTTGACAAAGTCTGCTCACTTTCTACCAGTTCAGACTTCCTACAGTTCTGACAGGTTGGCTCAGATCTATATTCGGTAGATTGTCCATTTATATAGTGTGCCAGTTTCTATCATCTCCGACCGAGGTACTCAATTCACTTCGCACTTCTGGAGGTCTATTCAGAGAGAGTTAGGTACTATCTTAGCACCACTTTTCATCCACAGACAGACGGTCAGTCAGAGTGTACTATTCAGGTTCTGGAGGATATATTGCGAGCCTCTGTTATCGATTTCAGGGGTCAGTGGGACCAGTGTTTAGCCTTGGAAGAGTTTGCATATAATAATATTTACCATTCCATTATTCAGATGGCTCCGTTTGAGGCTTTGTATGGTAGGTGGTGCAGATCTATGGTGGGTTGGTTTGACACTTTTGAGGTTAGGCTGTAGGGTACCGACTTGCTTCTTGATTCTATGGATAAAGTTTAGGTTATTCAGGAGAGACTTCGCACTTCCCAGAGTAGGTAGAAGAGTTATGCTGACCGGAGAGTTTGAGATCTAGAGTTCATGGTTCGTGACATTATGTTCTTTCGGGTATCGCCCATGAAGGGCGTGATGAGGTTCGGGAAGAAGGATAAGCTCTGTCCTAGGTTCATTGGGCCATTTGAGATCCTTCGTCTTATTGGAGAGGTTGCCTATGAGTTAGACTCGCCTCCTGCTCTTTCTAATGTGCATCCTGTGTTTTAGGTCTCCATGCTGCGGTGGTATATTCTGGATGAGTCTCACGTGCTTCAGTTAGAGTCAGTTCAGTTGGATGAGTCCTTAGACTTTGAGGAGGAGCCGGTTGATATTTTGGACAAACAGGTTAGGAAGTTGAGGTCCAAGGAGATTCCGTCAGTTAAGGTTCAATGGTAGTATTGTCCTGTCGAGGAGGCTACTTGGGAGATCGAGACCGACATACGAACCCATTATCCTCGTCTTTTCAAGTCTTCAGGTACTATCCTTTTTCTAACTTTCATGGACAAAATTTCTTTTTGTAGTGGATATTATAATGACCCTCCAGGTCATTTTCTGTTTTCACCTTTTTTCTATGTTTCGAGCTTTCCCTCAGCTGCTACGGGTCATTTATGACTTATCGGGACTGATGGTTTAGTGCCCAGGCCGTTCGTTAGGTCGTTATGACTATTTCCTTATTTTAGAAGTTAAACTTAGAAAATCTTTGACTTTGGTCAACTTTCTTGGTAAATGTGCTCAGAATCAAATTTCGACTCTTTTATTGGCTCTGAAATAGGGATTCTGGTCTAGTGGGAGCATTGTTCTGGGTATGAGTGCTTTCAGTTTGGTTTTGTGTTATTTTTTGTGTTTTCAAGCCAGTTTTGCTGGTAGGGTTGACTTTGGTCAATATTCAGAGAAGACGGCCTCGGATGGAAAATTTGTCAGTGCTGTTAGCTCCAAAATGTCGACTTTGGGCTAGGGGGGCCTTTGGTTCGAATCCCGGGGCTTCTAGACTTGTTTTGAGGTGTTGAGTTCTGGGTTGGTTTTGGGCATAGGGCCCACTTTTTCCTTAAAATGATTTTCGTTGGGAGTTTCATCAATTTCAGTGAGTCCGGAATGTTGTTTCTAGTAGGGTATCATGGTTTGTTTGCATTCATGGGGTTCCGAATGAATCCCAAGGGTCCGTCGGATGAACTTTTGTTCTTGGTGAAATATTGGTTGCTGCTATAAAAGTTGCAGAACAGTTGGTCATCGCGATCGCGCGATGGTCATAGCATTTACGATGGTCTAGTTTCTTGACTATCGCGATCGCGTGGGTTGCCCTTCGCGACCGCGATGAAGCCGGCTAGGACCCGACCCAGTTTCCTCTTCGCGAACGCCAAGCTGGACTGTTGCGATCATGATAAAGGACCCCTGGCAGCTAAAATAGATGCCAACATCGTTTTCTCCTTCATATTTTCACTATTCCGCCATTGATAAAGCTTCCAAGCTCCGGTTTTAAGTCCTTTGCTCAGTCTACTTCATCCGGTAAGTCCCCTCTGCACCTTTTCTCCCTTCCGTCTTTTAAATTCTCGTTAAAAGCTCGTAATCCCTGTTGGTTTTCTCTTGTGATTTTCCCTTGTATTAGTAGCACTTTGGGGCTATTTTGGACCCGAAACGAGCTCCATTCGCGCTCAAGTTTTGAGCATGGGTTCCATAACCCATCGCGACTATAATTGTGAATTTTATTTTCTATTTTAGTGCGCAGACCCCGAGGGTAATTTTCTGACCCGATTTCTGGTCCAATTTTCCGTATATCAATATGGGTGTCGTTCTTCTTGTCTTGACACCTAGTTTATCCTCTTGATTGCGTGGTAGCTTTCTGAGGCTGTTCGAAAGCGGAAGGAACATGAGTGATGGTTCGTGTTTGCAGTTTGGCCCCGAGGTAGGTTATGGTTACCTTCTAGACTTAGTTTAATTAGATTTTATATATTTGTATGATACTGGAACGTTAGGTAGGATATTAGATACATTTAGGCTTAAATCCTGGTTATCGCTTTAAATTGGCCATTTCAGATTATAGTTTAGAATTATTATGCTTATTCTTAGCCTAGGAGCTTGTAGTATCTTTATGGCTAGTATAGAATCCTTAGTATGCTTTTAGGAGGCTTTAGAGGTAGAGTAGAGCTTTTCGGTTCTTTTCGCTTTATTTTCGGTGTCTTCTCACTTTATACTATCATTGTGTGTAACTGTAGGCCCGAAACAATAACTTGGATTTAGACGGAGTCTCAGGTCAGTGCTCTTGGTTTGGAGGGTGATTTGCCCTGTTTTGCCTTGTTGTGTGTTTTCTCTGAACATGGAAATTTATATGCTCATACTGCATTGTCATGCTATCGGTACGGAAAAGAATGATTTTTAAGGCTTTTGGGTCCTACACTTGACAACTATTGGGTTTTCATGATCTTTAGGGTTTTAAAAGGATTGTTTTGAAATTGTTACTGATTTTTGGGAGGAAAAGGGGAAAATACTACTTTTTATGCATACGTTGATGAGTCCGAGGTGAAATTCCGGGTGCCTGATATGTTATCTCGCATTTTACTTTTTATGCATATGTTGATAAGTTCGAGGTTATATTCTGGGCGCCCGATGTGTTATCTTGGGTATTACTTTTTATGCATACGTTGATGAGTCTGAGGTCAATTCCGGGTGCCCGATGCTCTATTTTGGGTTTTTCCTTCCTGCACTCATTTGATAAGCTCAATGTTCCATCCCGGGCGCCCGAGTACTATATGTCGGGGTTGACTTGTACACATTCATACATTAAATCGTTGTCACATCGCATTGCATTGTCCTTGGGTGTGTTTGGATTGGCGGTTGATCTTGTTATTACTTTACCCTTTTTTTATTGTTTTGGTTTGTTACGATTTTTGGCTTTATAACTAGATTTAGGTAGATCTCTGTATTTTGACTGCTTTCATGTATCTTATTATATAAATATATATTATCTTTCTGTGCTCGGTCGGCCTTTGATGCCTACTGATTACCCATTGTCTTGGTACTCATACTACACTATGCATCTTTTTTCTTATGCAACACCTAGTACGAGCCACACTCACTGACCTTCCTATTGTTCGAGGCCTGTTGCAGTTCGGATCGCGGTGAGCTCCCGACGCTTTTGGAGACTTTACATGCTTTCCATCTTGTATATTCTGTCTATATTTTGTACTTTTGATAGACAATGTCTGTTGTATATCTACTCCTTACTTTAGTCGCTCTTGTACTAGTGACACCATGTCCGGGTTAGTTCTCGTGTTGTTTTGTCTCTTGGTCACTTTAGGGCCATCTTATGTATATTTTGTACGTTGTTATGTATATATGCTATTGGCCATGTCATTCCCTTATATCTTCTATTTTTCCTTAGTTTAATTGTTATTAATTGTCTTCCGCATTGTTGGGTTTTGACTTGTCTACTGGGGGGTTCACGTAGACGCCATCATAGTCCGATTTCGGGTCGTGACACTTTAGGTCTCCTATTATTTCCACACTAATGGCAGATCCCTTATATATAGCTTTATGGCATTGATATATCTAATATTAATTCCATCAGGTTTTTTAGATGCAATTGTACATATGAAAAGAGTGTACTGTGAGTTTGCTTTGATGTATAGAATCGAATGAGCTTAAAAGATTATTCTGCAAATTCTTCTCAAAAAGCTGCAATGGAACAACTTGATATATTATGCTACTAACTTTGTATATTATTACTAGCCATACTAACGTACCTGTCAAACAATAGAGACATCATGGCAATTTCACTAACCAACGTCATACAAATTGAGATAATATGTATCCATGGATTACATGAATACAAGGTTGAAGATCAATAGACTTGCAAACCTCTTTCATTTTGCTTCCCACAGTGTACTAAATCATCTCGTAATAACTACTACTCAAAGATACTAAATCTTTAATTTCTGCTATTTTTAGCACTTACATAGACCTTATCTTATATTGAAACCCCCTATATTTCCTAGATTATAGCCTTTGATCACATGTGAACTATATTTATGACTAGAATTTATCCATTTATTTACTTAATGATTAGGTATGATATCAATGCTAATTGAGTATGAGTTCCCAATAAGGGATAACTATTTTGAAATAATTTATAATATCATAATCTAGAAGCTCTACGAGAAATTCTTGGAATCACGCCATGAAGAAAAGAGAATAACCTTTACATATCTTGAAGTTGATCCCAAATGACTTGGTGTATATGGAGAAAAAACCCATGAAGAAGTGAGCGGTGAAGAAGTCTAGGATTGTTAAAGTCGTTGGTGAATCAAAAGGTGCAAAGGGCTTAATGGGTCTTCCGATTGCTGTAGCTACGGAGTTGTTCACGGGGAGCTCATTCTTGAGTGAAAAATATATGGGTTTGAGTATTGTGATAATACTTCTGGTTTCAGCTACTAAGATATAGGATTTTTATGCTCACCATTTTTATAATGAAAGACAATAGAGATAGATAAAACAATGATTTTTTATATGTACACAACGTAATGGAAGATGCTGGAAATGAAGTTTAGATAAACATGGTCTTAAATAATTGACGTAATTGATATAGGATTCATGAATGCAATATTATAATTTGTAATGCACATTAACAAACAAAATTCTTAATTACGTTTGTATTCGGGTATTACATAGGTTCGTGGTAAAATATATATAACTTTTTGAATATACGATAATTAATAGAAAATTATTTCGAATAAAGTCTACCTCATATTATAATAAATTTTTAACATAACTAAATTTACTATCTCCGTTAAAATATTAACAAATTGTAAAACTCTTATAAAACAAAATACATTCACAAATATCATAACAAAAAAATATTTTATCAAATTCTATTTCAAAAAAGATATCCCGAACAAGCGAGATGTTTCACAAAATTCTCAAATTTAGGCTCATAAGCCCTTGACGCGGGATAAATGAGAATTTTAAACACTCGAAATGTTACATCTATAATTCTAATCTCCGATAATGATGCCAAAATTGATGATGTCCAAATTCACTATTCGATTACAAATAGTGTACACGGTCATCGTTCATATATTTACCCTACAAAGGTAGGGGTCAATCCCAAAAGAATTAGAATGATAGTTTTAACCCAAATCGTATATTAACTCGCTAGATGTTTTCACATTGCGTAAATAAATAAGCAAGTAAAATGGGGGGGGGGGGGGGGGTGTAACGGTTTTTGTTTCAACAATTTCAACACACTTAACAATTTCGGATTTCAATCAAGTAATGGAAGCTTAGGGATGTGTTTGGATGGGGTAGCAAATTGCAATAGGGATTTAAGAATTGTCTTTGATTCGATTACACTATAGGTAGTATTGGCTTAGTATATGCTAATGGTTTCTCAATCCAAGACCATCTTTATCTTGGTTTTCTCAAACCCCAAGGTGATTTCACAATTAACCAATCAACTAATACTCAAGTAGACTAAACTATCTCTATCTTTACTAATTAGATGGAAAAATTCCCAAATTTTTTCCAATGAACTCTTACCCAATTCATATCCTCTTTTTCAAGCAAGATATAAATTAAAGAGTTACATCAATATTTTCAACCATCAATTATCTAATTAAAATTTAAAGAATTCATTGGACCCATGTATAATAATCAATTCATAAATACTGAACTACAATTGCTCACCCCTAAGAATAAATTTAGCTAAGTATAATTAAAGGAATAGAGTATATACCCAAATTTTCATGCTCAAATTGATCCATTAAATATCCTTGTTCTTCAATCTCAAGCTCAATTTTCCATAGCAATGGTGTAAAATCCACAAAGAAGATGAAGAAGTAAGTTCTTAGCTCGATTCTAGGTGCTAAGCTCAAAAGAGAATATTCAGAATGTAATCCCAATCCCTAGATTTGTCCTTAAAACCCCCAAATTCAGCTAAAAGTTTTGGATAAAATTACTCTTGTGTCTCTATTTCCAGACTGTTTGTGTTTCATGTGCAACCGCAAATGCCCTTTTTCCCGCACACGGCTTGGAATGTTGTCAATTAAATATTAATCTTTTACGGCGCATTTGCATCTACAAACTCTCATTTGCACCCTCAAACCCTTAAATTCGTTAACTAGAATTCATCCTTGGCTGAAATGGTTTTTGCCCTTCACTTAGAGTCCGTTTGTGCCTGCAAATGACCTTTTATGCGTGCCAGTGATGTTCTTTGTATTCTTTCATACTTTAACTTATAACTTTGATTTTTATCCTCACTTCTTCACCTTTTTTGGTGCTAAATCCCTTTTTATCATCGTGACTCTTAAATGCCTGCATATATGAAGATCAAGACATAAAGAAAATCTCAAAAGCATAAAATTTTAGGCAATAATTAGTGCTTAAGAGCTCAATTAGTTGGTAAATTATCAACTTATCATGTTGCAATACCTATGAACTCATGATATGCCCTTAATAGCTAATGAAATCATGTTACATTATGCATATGCTATTAGATGTATCGAATGTGTCATGCCTATTATTTTTTTCTCTAAGACCTATGTACGTCTACTTATGATGATGATAAGAGGCTATGTCATTTCCATGCTCAAAATGACCCTCTATTCATGATTTATGTGTTTGGTGTATGAAGTATTCATGACTATTGTACCTTATTCCATAGACCCCATCTTTAGTGACCAGGTTACGATAAGTATAAGTCATGATTAAGCAATGTTCCATACATTCCTCATGCTCATACTCCATTCCTTCAATGATTTTTGATTATGATGTGATAGGTGAGAGTGAAAGAATCTTGGTAAAAGAAAATATTGGAGAGAGTATATACTCCTTATAATGATGATTGCGGTAAGCTTGTTCCATCTAAGCCAATAAGCATGGATGAAATGCGAGGTAAAGTTTAGTTATGTGTAATAGTTAGATGAAATTATATTATATATCCTTATAGAATAATGTGAAATTTTTTATTGTAGGGGTTCTCGGGAATATTCTTTCATATTTTTAGCTATAATAAAGCCTTAAATTGAGCATAGTGATAGGCTTGAATGTCGTGTTAATAAATACATGACCGATTGCAATTATGTTACTAATAACTACTTGTTAGAGGTCGAAGTTGGTTGATTATTTTGATTAAAAAAATAGTATTCTTAGGGATAACTCTAAATGCAAAAGAGACTTTGTCAAAAATTTAGAATAAACCTAAGACCTGATCAACGCTTGAAGACGAAGGTTCCTAAGGGGAAATAGATTGTAAGAACCCGTAATTTAGATTAGTATGATCATATTGAATGTAGAGCTTCGTGCCTTTGAATTAGGTTTTAACATGGTAAACGCTTGCAGTTAGACTTAAACCATAGTAACCACATGTACCCTTGTGAGAATTACAGGTTGTAAATAGTGAGTGTGGTATACGAAGGAGGAAAGGTAGTTTGAAAGGTGTTGCTAAGCTTAATGACTATCAGTCATATCGTTTAAGGCAGATTACTCATATTCCCATTCCAACACACTCCTATTTCCTATCATGTGAATTTAGATTGAATGAAACTTACATCCAAGTGTATGTCATTTGTACTCTATGAATCCATGTCAAATGATTTATGTACTAAGGCTATGTTAATGTCCCATATATAGACATCTCATGTGAATCATGCCTGAAATTCCTTTTCTTGACATATTATAAAATTCCTTACATGGATAATGTCTATGATGCTGAGCGAATAAGAGAGTAAGTTTTAGGACGATTCCCTTTTCCATGCTTTAAGAGGCCATAGGGGCCATGTCCATGTTTCTCATATATTTATTCACGTCAATTTTAAGTTTCATGCATTTAATAACTCTTGCTTATATGTCCCTTTTTTGTAATCCTTTATAAAACTCCTTATGTGAATAACGTTTAGATTGGAGAAAGATAGTCCAAGAGAAGTATGGTATGGTTCATACGTACTCTTCTATCCATGACCCTTATTCGAGGATGAATGATCCCAAGGAGAAAATATTGTAACACCTCACATCTTAAATCATGTTTTAAGTCATCTTGTACGCATGTTTGAGCACTATAAAAATTTATTTGACCCAAGGATCGATCAAAAATCATATCAGAGCGAGTTTAAAAGTTTGACAAATTTTAGAGCAGGCACATTGGCTAGGGCACCGCCCTGGGAAATGCCCTGCAGGGCCAATGTGATGGTAATTACGCTTCCCTAAGCTCTGAAATTTAGAGACCTACTTTATTTGGATTTTGACCGTGGTGCCCTGCCAATTCCCATAGACCTCCAGGGCTATGAGCAGGACATCTCTCTATCCCCTGCTTTGGCTAAAACCTTTACACTCCATTCACTTTAGGGAGTTTTCATCCTACCACTTTTAAATACTCTTTATACACGTTTTAAAACCCTTCTTTAGAAAAAAGAAACACTTAGAACATTATGCTCTTTCCTCTCCTCCCTCCCCAACTTGGAACCACAAGGGTTTCATGAAAGCTTGCTCTAAACTCAAGGAAAGTGATCTCTCAGGTTTCTCCTTCGTGTTCTAGCATCTTCCAAGGTATGTTAAGTTTTCCCTCATATCGTCATTGCTTATTTGCAAGCCGCATGTGCTGCGTAAAAGGTGTAAAATTTCAGCCAACATTTTTCCCTCACTGGTTGGGAAGTGCATTGCAATTGTGGCTGCAAACAATCATTTGCGATCGCAGTTACTCAGCAAAACCTTTCCTGTATCTTCCTTTAAAGTAGTTATTTTTCCATTCCTAAAAACACACAAAAAATAACAAAGAGTGCAGTAAAATAAAATCAAAATAGACACTTGGGTTGCCTCCTAAGAAACGCTTGATTTAACATTGCGTCTTGCCGAAAATACCTCACAATAGTGATGCACCCAAGGGAATGCCTAGAATTCAGAAAACTTCCACCCAATAACCCAGATGTACTTTCTCAAAATATCCACTAGAGGTTTCATCTGCCACTCTTTCAACTCTTCAGAGGTAGTGCGTCATTGGGACCAAGATAAACATCCCTCAAGTGTGATGAAAGAGGGTTGAGCTCCAGGCTTGGAGTATCTCTAGTGGATGGTTTTGGAGAAGGAGGTTCACTATTCTTCAATTTGAGGTCAGATCTCTCGGGGTACAGGTAGAGGATCCTAAAACAATTATGGCACTACACATCTCCTTGGAGTCCTTAATTTCTAACCCATCATAATTTAAAAGAACCTCAGTTGTTGATTCCCCCATGAACTTTGTTTTGGGACCTAACTTAACCACCTTATCATTGGTGTCAATCACAGAGATCACTTGCAAGTCATTCGGTTGTTTCATTTATTTACAAACATTGAACGTGGCCTCATCACCATGTAATTTCAACTCTCCACTTTTGACATCTAATAAAGCACGACCGTGGACAAGAATGGCCTCCCCAATATGATTGGGACTTTGAAGTCCTAGTCATAATTTTCATGCAATGAGTATCATTTTTTGAGTTCGGATGCGTATGACTAGGAAGTGTGCCTTTAAGCCTTGAATTCATTTGGGCAGATATTTAAGTCATTTTGGCTTTGAGATTCTTTATCAAGGCCTAATGAAAGCTCATAGTTTGACTTAGACCTAATGCTATATTTGTGATATTGAAGAGTTGACATACTTCTGCAAAAAATTTTGATGTGTCAATTGACATCCTCTTAAAGAAGTCCACCAAACAGCCCTTTCATTTGTAAAAGGTGTAGCATCGTGCTGGTTAAATGAAATACGACATTGCCTATTGTTGGAGGCAAGTGAATGGCACTAGTGCTGGTTAAATGAAATACGACATTGCCTATTGTTGGAGGCAAGTGAATGGCACTAGACAATCCCGAATTACCCATAGAGTCATCGTCAGCCATTTGATTATCAAAGCTAGCATCGTCACTAACATTGTTGCTCAGATTATCTCCTATAAAGAGTAAAAAACAATAAACAATGTGAAGTGAACAACATGCAAAACAAGAGTGAATCAAAACACAAAATGGGAAATCTATTGTCACGCCCCAAAATCAAAGGGCGTAACTAGAATCTAATGCAAAAACTTAGGCCCAAGCCGATCCTGCTGAACTATTTGCCAAGGGTGCATAACAGCCATACATAATCAAGAAAAAAAACAAGTATATCTCGACTTAAAAATAACCCCTCGGACGGCAAGGCCCCTGTCAATAGCTCTACAAGGAAAATAAATACTCCTAATAGTTCATATAAATCAATAAACAAGAAGCATACAAGTCGTGATTGGGCCGTCGAGGCCACCATGATCTCTATACAAAAATTGAAAATAGGTATCTGTAATATAAGCTACGCCAACAAGCTGTTGAACTATAAAAGTTAACCACAAGGACCAACTAGCCAACACAGAGCTATACAACCCAATAGAATAGTCTCCAAGACTCTATGAGTACAATACTTGGCGGGACAAGGCCCCAGCCAACACAAAATCTATAAATAGTAAAACTGGCAAATCTCTGAGATTCTGGCAACCCCTGAAAGGGAAAAAAACCATTCCAAAAAAAAATTGGTTGTGCTACTTAGCAGGTCTGCCTGATCATTGATCGGGACCTACATGCATGAACATAGTGCCCCCAAGCAATAGGGCATCAGTGCAAAAAAAATTACCAAGTATTTAAGGCAATAGGAAGCTGAACTCAAAGCTAATGACATAAATATTATAAGTAATCAGGTATAAGAATCAAGATAATCTGAGCGTACTTACCTGCTCCTGAATCTATAAATACCTGAGATTGATATCATCAGTATTGTAAATACTCAAGTCGGGAGTCAGAGGTTATCCAGAACATACTTACATGTATTAAACTCAAACCTTACAAACTATAACTAACTAAGCAGCTCGCTTCTCGAATTGAGCTAACTAATATTATCAAATAATGAAGTACCCAGGGAAAAAGATCAACAATTATCATAATATAGTCTAACTTCTCCTGAAACAAATCATACGATAATAATCAAACAATAACATAACTGGCCCCCATAAGCTCGGCATAAAACTAATTAATATAACCCAATCAGCCCCCATAATCTCGGTAGGTATAAACAACAAACAAAACCACCTACTCGGGTCCCCATAAGCTCGAGAGGTGCCAATTCAATATGTATACCTCTATTGGTAATCCCCTAGCCTCGTAGGCAATCATTACATCTCGATAGCCCCTTGAGCACTCTAAATATAGCCGCAAAGACAACTGTACATATGCATAGCCCCCAAGGCAATTGTATATCTATTACTTAAGGAACTTCATATCTGTATTTGAGAACACAAGGCTCATGTATCTTTATCTAGCCCCGTAGGCAACATATTTAGCCCTACAAGCAACATATCTAGCCTTATAGGCAACATATTTAGCCCTACAAGCAACATATCTAGCCTTATAGGCAACATATTTAGTCCCTAAGGAAATTTGTAGCAAGACCTTAAGGCATATTTAGCCCCGAAGGAAACTCTTTATCCCGTAAGCCTGAATCTAGCCCTTTTAGGCAAAAATTATAGATCGTGAGTGAACATGCTACATTATAGCCCATTAAGAAATCAGAATAGCCCATAGGCTCTATTATAGTCCCGTAGGTGATCGGAGTAGCTCGTAGGCTTCAACTCATCTTAATGTCCCTTTAGTCAACATGTATATAGACCTTATGGCGTTAATCATATCTCTACAGCTAACTACTATAGCCCCAAGGGCAATACCAAACCATTAAATGTCCCAAGGACAAGCAGTATAGTTATAAGCGACCTATTTGAATAATCTCTAAGTCATATCTAAGCTCAAGGTCACTATCAATAGAATATGAATCCCTACGAGGGATGACTATATCAAGTCAATTAGTCAACCAAATTAAATAAGGTTATGAGTAATTTGTCTACAACAACTAGCTTTATTGTTCGTTAAGCTCGAAGAAAAATTGACAAAAGAATGGAATAGCCTTAGAACACTTTTTTCATCAGGTTCTAGTGGAATAACACCATGCTCAAATTTCTACGAATGACTCTACAGTGGCACGCTAGATTAGAAGTCTATATCAGCTATTATTAATCATGTTTCTTCTGTTCTGAGAATCGTCTAAGTCTCAAAAATTATTCTCGAGTAAGCCCAAGGAACTATACAATAAGGATTACAATTTAGACCAATCTCTTTCCCGAATGGTAACACATACTAAATCTTAGATTCTGTGTAACGTAATCATGCCAATACATATAGCCCCAAGGGCAATCACAATACTCAAGCAGCCTGATAAGTCGGTAATCAACAACTTATTGAGCCTATATACATGAATTATTGCTATATTTTGAATAGATTTAGAGGTTCTTATAGCCTTTATTGATGTCTATGCAGGTACTTTTGATAGATGATGATAAATAAGGAAATGGACCCAAAAAGAGCTCAAAGGAGTGAAGCGTGAAGTGTTCGAAAAGGCTGAAGATTCTGACCGGAGATGCGATGGCCATGCGACGCGTATAGGCTGAGGTACGAACCGTACCTCCTCTGCATGAGATCATAAAGTCACTCAAGAGTCTATCACGAGGTTTGGTCACTGTGCGATGCGCACATCCTGAGGTGCGAACTGCACCACCTTCGCACGGAGCTCCCAATTCTAGCTAAAGTCATAGGTGCAATCGAAGGTAGCGTGCGACACGTACATCACAATGTACAAACCGCACATTTCCTGAAGGGCATTTTTGTCCTAATTTTTAGTGACATTTTGGGAAACTATAAAATTCAGGCACAATTGTAAATAACTTTTATCATTCTGAATATTTTGAAGAGTTTTTAGCTTAGAGACCAAGTTCTTCACCTCCATTAAGAAGAGGGTTTCAATCTAATTCTCTTGGTTAACACTTGTGTACTCAAATTGAATCTAGAACTTGAGATTTAGCTCTAATGGAAGGATGTTGAATTACGTAGCTTGTATCTCTTTCTCTCTTAGTATGAGTGGCTAAAATCTCTTGTCTAGGGGTGTATTGATGATGGGTGCTTAAGAAATGGGTGTGAGTGTTATCTACTCTTGCTTATAATTGCTTAATTGACATGGGTCTAGTAATTTCACAAAGTTTTAATCCTAAAATTGGTGGTTGCATACATTAATTTACATTATTTGACTATGTGATTGCTTGAGAAAGGATTTCATAGTTGTGGATGTGATATTACTAGTGGGAACTTGGGATTCCACTCAAATTTGAGTCTAGGAATAGCTCTTATCATCGGATTCGCTAATTTAAGAGTCTAAGCTAGAGATGGTATGACTTCCCCAAGCTAGATTGGTTGCTTATTGATCAAACCGATGATGCTCTAAGCGATATCATTGGATATAAGATTGTTGATCAAGAGATAAGAAAATCTTACCCATGACCAATGCTATTCATGTCATTAAGCAAGAATAGGTATGAAATGATAATCACCCTATCCCATAATGAAAGACCCATCGGATATGTATCCCTAGTCGTCTAGTCTACTTAATACACCCACTTTAATTTCATTACTTTTTAAATTGAATTGCGATTGTAATGACAATATTCCCAATTCCCCCATCCTTTTACTTGTTGTTTTGAGCAAATACTCTCACCTTGAACTCAATCCTTGCAGTTAATATATAGCTACCCCAAGTTCCTTGGGTACGACCCCGCCATTTATTGGGTTTATAAATTTTATTTTTCTGCACGATCGTCGTGGCCTCCTACTTGGAGAGCACGATTTGAGCGTTCATAAAAAATGGCGCCATTGCCGGGAACTTGAGTTGTTAGGTATTTTTGATTATTGTTTTGAAGTCACCTTGAGGTACTTGTTTCTTTTTACTTTTGTTTGTTGTTTGTGTTGTGATTAAGCAGGCTATCCTATGAACGAGGATGATGACAATGAGAGCATTGATGGCTTCATGGAAGCCGACGAGGCTGAGCCTATGATGCAAGGGGGTGTAGGTGCAATCCGCCTACCCCCCACGGTGGGAAATGCTATTTTTCATGTCACTAGCACCATGCTCCACTTAATCCAAATGAAAGATCTATTTGGTGGAGCAACATATGAAGATACCAACCACCATATTCGGAATTTTGTGGAGATTCGTCAACCATTCATCTTTCAACATATCTCCCAAGAGTCCATCCGATTGCGCCTTTTTTTCTTTTTTCCTTGATGGGGCAAGCCACTGCATGGTTGGAAGAGTTGTCGGATGACTCTATCACATATTGGGCTGAGTTGGTTGAGGCATTTACCTTGATATTCTTTCCTCTATCTCAAATGATGAAGCTATGAGATGAGATTACCAACTTTAGGCAGCTCCCAGACGAGTCTCTTCATGAAGTTCAGATAAGATTCAACAAGAAACTTCTCTTGTGTCCAAATCATGAGTTGTCAAACAATGTGCTTCTACAAAGATTCTATCAATCATGAACTCTATGAATAAATCAGTGGCTGACAATCTTGGTGGTGGTACCTTTATGGACTTAGAGTTTCCCATAGCCTCGACTTTGTTAGAGTGAATGAAAAAGAACAATCAAGCTTGACATACAAGAGAAGTGGATGTGCCAACTTCAGGAGGACCCTCATCCATCTTGATCAATGAAAAAGGAAAAAAAAGGAAGAGCGAGATGAGACAATTGCAAAAATTATGACACAAATTGACTTGATAGCCAAGCATGTGATGGGAGCTGGTGGTGCTAAGACAGTTAATGCAGTGAGTACACCAAATATCAAAGCTAGTGATGAAGAGCTCATGACTGTGGTTGATAGAAATCTATGTTTTGTTTCAGTGGGTTCTCGTCCTGGGTATTATCGCCCAAGGGAGGAGAACCAAGATTGGATTCGAGACAAATAAAGAGATGGAAATTGGTGGGATAGAGACAAGGATGGTGATCATTTCAATCATCGGAGTTCAAATCCCTATATCCCTCCAAACAGGGCAGGCTCTCTCTACCAATTGGGAACAAGCAACCCCGGTCATTCCAAGTTGGAGGACATGTTGTCCTTGGTTCTTAAGAAGGTGGACGCCATAAATATAGGAGTGAGCAAGCTAAAGAGTGAGGTCTCAACACTTTACCAAACGGTGTGTAATGACCCTTCCGGTTATTTCCACGTATACGTTTTTCCTTGAACCGTTAGAGCTTGTTGTAGCGGACCCAAGTCATTTAAGGCTTTTCGGGACAGGTAGTTCAGTGCCGGGTCCATTTGTTTGGTCGCATTATAAGTTTTGAAGTCAAGCAAGTCGGCAAAAGTTATCGTAAGTTCCTTTAATAAATTTTCTGAACTTTGGGTAAAATGTCTTGGAGCTTTTCTCTCAATATATAAAGAGTTATAAGTCCCCCAAAATACCAAATCGAAGGTCTACGAGTCTAGTTTCCTACGCACAAAACCTCACATCTAACTGATCTCGGAGTAAAAAGTTATGACTGTTTTACCGCGGACTGTCTGGCAGAAACCGGGTTGCGAACCGGGTCGTGAACTGGGTCGGGTCAAACTCGATTTAAGCCTCAACTTCACGTTTTAGAACGCCATTTCAGTTCCGAAACAGTGAGAAAACATAAGGGAGGATTCCGAGAGAGTTCTTGAGTATCAAAATCGTGCGATGGTGAGTTGCGAACTTAAATTTAAGAATTTTATTAATATCGCGTGCATTTGAATTATTTTATTTGAAAGTTGAATTTGGTAAAAAGTTACATTATTATTAACTTTTTAAAAATATTTTAAAGGTTTATGAAAAATATTTTGTTATGATATAATTGTATATGTATTTATTTTATAAGGTTTTTATACATTGTAATATTTTAACGGAGATAGTAAATTTAGTTATGTTGAAATTTATTATTATAATATAGTAGGTTTTATTCAAAATAATTTTCTATGAATTATGGTATATTCAAAAAGCTATATTTATTTTACCACGAATTTATGTAATACCCGAGTATATACTTAACGGGATGAAATTGGTTGGCCACCTCCACTTTCACGTGGAAGTGGAGGGAAGGTTACAACAAAGTGTACTGAAATGTGGCAACAAGTCCTTAACTTAGCATTGTAGTAACAATAATTAAAGTTTATTCATTTACATCTTTACATTACATCTGCATACTTTATTGATTCACTTTTATTCAATTGATATATATATTTTATGACTTTGTATTTCTATGGATGGCTTCATGAAGTTCAGCAAATATTTTACTGGTTATTTTCATTTGAAAAGTTAAGTTATATATATTCTGTAGCGCACGTATCTATTTAGAATCTCCTGTTAATTTATAGAGGGGGAGATAAACTATTTGTTATACCGTACTACCAAAAAGAAGGGAGACAAATTCATTATCTACGTCAAGTTATTCAAGCCCGAGTTCAAGTTTGATTTCGTTTCGGAGCTTCTTTTTCGGAGAGGTTCAAGCTTGTCATCGGACGACAGGTAGGTTACGGTTTATTTTCCCAAGACTCCGCATATATAGGATAAAATTGTATTAATGGGCATCCTTGGGTTGGTTTATTAGGTTGGTACCACAGACCTTGACCGCTTTATTCATGTCCGCCTACTTTTGTTCCTCCGTTGCTTGTAGTATTTGCTGATATATTTTATTTACCCTTGTGGTCCTGTGAGGCCTTGTTGACTCTGGAACATAGAAGGTGAGATTTTGGGAATGTCCGCGAGTCCCGGGCATAGAATTATCCTTCTAGGCTGGTTATGCTTGCTGAGTAGCTGTGGGCGTGTGCAGGGTCGATAGGTTGATTGTGAGCTGCTGGGCAGCTATTGTGTGTGATCATACCATTTCCATGCATATAAAGAGGTTTTATCCATGTTTTACTACGGTTTGGGCTTCGGGCCTACTGACACTATTTTCTAAACCTTGCATGGCCCCGGGGGCCAATTTTTGATGGAAATAATTTGGAAATAGTTTGATTTGACTTGTGAATATTCTTGGGCAAGAATGTAAAATTATGTTTTAAATCATCAGTTTTTCGATTAACGCTAGACTCGGCAGGGCCGGGGTGCTAGTTGAGTTTTCTTGTTACTTGAGATGATTTTTAGCCTCGGTCGGACCGAGCACCTGAGATGACTTTCTACTGTTTAGACCCGGTTATGCCCGATCACCCTTGGAGGGGTTTTTTTGAGATATTTTCCTACTACTTTAGTCCTGGACAGGGTCTGGGCATGCATATTCGAGACTGGGTCTCTATCTTGATACCGAACTTGCTTCCGGATGATATGTTTTGATACTGAGTTTTAGTATGGGGTCTGGGACCTCCATGGACCTTGCCTTCCGGGCCAGGGGCTGCGGGCTGCGTGTGCCGGAGGAGGGGTATACGGTGGAGTAGAGGTATACGGGCAGTGTCCTTCCA
>QJPP01005180.1:0-66896 GCA_003996215.1 Jaltomata sinuosa
TAGATCGTTGTGATTCGTTGCTTGGAGATCTGTTGGGGACTACTTCAGGCTGAGGGTGAGCTCTTGGCGATCGGAGCTTAGCTTTAGTTTATCTTTTGCTTCATGTACTCTATTACCATTCAGAGACATCTGTATATATAGTTTTGGTTTATTTGCACTCCATGTGTGTAGTTTGGCTCTATACTATGATACCAGGTCTTGGGGTTTAGTTTAGTTTCCGCATATGTATATATTTATAACCCTTTTATCTGTTCTCTTCGTCTTGTTCCCTTATTGGTTAGATAGTAGCCCATTATTAACTGTTCTGGGCTACGGGGATTGGTTCACCTACCGGGGGTTGTAGGTGCCATCATGACCGAGAGATTGGGTCGTGACAAATACTCAAAGTAATTTTTATTTAAGTCTAGAAATCTCCACAATCATAGTAAAGCCTCATTTTAAACCAAAACCTTTGAAAAACACACCCATATTGTATTGATGATATGCCATGCGATATGAGAATGAATGTTCACAAACAGAAGAAAAACCATGCCATCAGATCAAACAGGGCAAGAATACCCTCCAGGCCAAGAGAACTGACCTGAAACTCCATCCAAATCCTAGTCATGGCCTCGGGCCCATAGTTTCACACAATGATAGAATAAAGCGATAAAGCGTAAATAAAAGGGGAAACAAACGGGAAAACTCTATTCTACCTCTAAAGCCTCCTAAAAGCATGCTAAGGATTTTATACTAGTCACACAGAAGAAACAAGCTCCTAATCTAAGGATAACATACAGTTCTAGGCTAAAAACCCGAAATGGCAAATTAACATGATAAACAGGATTTCAGCCTAAGTCTATCTAAAATCTTACCTAGCTTTCCAGTAACATATAAATATATACTATCTAACTAAACTAGTCTAAAAGGTAAACCGTAACCTACCTCAGAGCCAAACTACAAGCATGAACCATCACTTGTGTGCCTTCCCCTTCCAGACAGCCTCAGAAAGCTGCCACTCTATCAAGAACATAAACTAGATGTCAAGACGAGAAGAATGACACCCATATTGCTATACAGAAAAATAGGCCGGAAATCGGGTTGGAAAAATGACCCTCGGGGCTCAAGCTATGAAACAGAAAACAAAAATCATAACAATGCTCAAGGTGGGTTGAGGAACCCATGCCTAAAGTTTGGGCACACACGGAGTTCGATTCGGGAGCCAAAACAGCCTCGAAGTGCTACTAATTCAGGAAATTAAAACGGGAAAAACTCAAGGGAACCTACCTCGACAAGAGGAATACGTCACGGAGGTTAGTTGCACAAATTTTTGAGCATGCAGTCCCCAAAATATCAGATTTCTACAAGGATCACCCCAAATTTCAAAATTAACAACAAGAAAAAATTAGCGGGAGAAATATGGGAATTACCACGGAAGGAGGAGAGAGGTGACGGGGGAACTTACCGGATGAAGGACACTGAGCGAGGAACCTGGAATTAAGAGCTTTGGAGCTTTGACAATGGTGTTTCTCAAAATTTAGAAAGAGAAAATGAAGTTGAAACTTTATATAACTGCCAGACGTCCTTCATCGCGATCGCGACAGGACCCCCGCATTCGGTAGAACAGCTGGCCCAACCATCGCGATCGCGATGGTCCAGGCCACATTCGCGAAGAGGAAGCCAAGCTGGGTCCCAGCCGGCCACATCACAAATGCGAAGGACACCCTTTGCGTACGCGATGGTTAAGAAACCAGACCATCGCAAACACGATGGGGTCCTCGCGATCACGAAGAGCAAAAGGGTCTGCAACTTAATGCAGCAACCAGCATTTCCTCAAGTCCAAAAATCTTTCGACGGACCCTAGGGATTCATCCAGAACTCCGTGAACATAAACCAACCATGCTACCCTACCAGAAACGATATTCCGGACTCAATGGAATCGATGAAACTACCAACGTAGATCAGTTTAAAGAAAAGTTGGCCCCACGCCCAAAACTAACTCGAAACTCAAAACCCAAAAACAAGTCTGGAAGCCTCGGTACCCAAACCAAAGGTCCCCCTAGCCCAAAGTCGACATTCCGGAGCTAATGGCACTGACGAAATTTCCATCCGAGGCCGTCTTCTCTAAATGTTTACCAAAGTCAACCCTACTAGCCAAACTGACTTGAAAACACACAATGCAGCACAAAACCAAATTGAAAGCACTCAGACCCAAACCAATGGTCCCTCTAGACCAAAATCCCCGTTTCGAAGCCAACAGAACTGTTAGAATCCAATTATGAGCGTGTTTACCAAGAAAGTTTACCAAAGTCAATGATTTTCCAACTTTAAGGGCTAAAACAGAAAAATGGTTATAACGACCTAACGAATGGCCCGGACACCGAACCGTCAGTCCCGGCAAATCATAAATGATCTATAGCCACTGAGGAAAAGCTCAAAACGCAAAAAAAGTATGGAAAATAGTAAATGACCTAGAGGGTCATTACAACATCCACTACTAAAAGAATTTTCATCCACGAAAGTTCAAAAAAGGATAGTACCTGAAGACTCGAAAAGATGAGGATAACGGGTCCGCATGTCGGTATCAATCTCCTAAGTAGCCTCCTTGAAAGAACGATGCCACCACTGAACTTTAACTTATGGGATCTCCTTGGACCTCAATTTCCTAACCTGCCTTTCCAAAATAGCAACAAGCTCCTTCTTAAAACCAAAGACTCATCCAACTGAACCGACTCCAACTGAAGCACGTGAGACTCATCAGGAATATACCGCCACAGCATAGAACATAAAACACCGGATGAACACTAGAAAGAGAAGAAGGCAAGGCTAACTCATAAGCAACCCCTCCAATACGACGAAGGATCTCAAATGGACCAATGAACCTTAGATTGAGCTTACCCTTCCTCCTGAACTGTATCACCCCCTTCATGGGCAATACCCGAAGGAACACACTGTTGCCAACCATAAACTCAAGGTCTCAAACAATCTGATCAGCATAACTCTTCTGCCTGCTCTGGGATTTACAAAGTCTATCCTAAATAACCCAAACTCTATCCATAGAATCATTAAGCAAATTGGTACCCCACGGCCTAACCTCAAAAGCATCAAACCAACCCACCGGAGATCTGCACCATCTACCTTACAATGCCTCGAATGGAGCCATCTGAATGCTGGAATGGTAACTATTATTATATGCAAACTCTTCCAAGGCTAAACACTAGTCCCACTAACCCTGGAAATGAAAAACGCAGGCTCGTAACATATCCTCCAGAACCTGAATTGTGCACTCTGACTGACCGTCTATCTGCGGATGAAAAGCGGTGCTAAGCTCTACTCTAGTACCCAACTCTCTCTAAATAGACTTCCAAAAGTGCAAAGTGAACTGAGTACCACGGTCAGAAATGATAAAAGTTGGCACCCCATGCAAACAGACAATCTCTCGAATATAGATCTGGGCCAACCTCTCAGAACTATAAGAAGTTTAAACCAATAGAAAGTGGGCAGACTTAGTGAACCTATCCACGATAACCCAAATTACATCAAATCTCCACAAAGTACGTGGCAATCCGACCATAAAATCCATGGATATACGCTCCCATTTCCACTCCGAAATAGGTAGCCGCTGTTATAAACCACCTGGCCTCTGGTGCTCGAACTTCACCTGCTGATAGTTCAAGCACCTGGATACAAAAGCCAAAATATCCCTCTTCATCCCACACCACCAGTAGTGCTACCTTAAGTCACGATACATCTTAGCTGCCCCAAGATGAATGGAATATCTAGAACAATGAGCCTCCTCCAGTATTAATATGACTAAGTCACTAACTCTAGTAACGCATATACGACCCTCGATCCTCAGAACACCCTCTGAATCTAAAGTCACCTTCCTAGCCTCACCACTCAACACCTTGTCACGAATGATCCTCAACCTCGCATCATCAAACTGTTGTGCCCGAATCTACTCCAACAAGGAAGACCTAGCCTCAACACAAGAAAAAATATGACCCGGCTCAGAAATGTCAAGTCGAACCAACCTATTAGCCAAGGACTTGATGTCGCAAGCTAAAGGTTGCTCCTCCGTAGCTATGAAAGTCAAGCTACCCATACTCACCGCCTTTCGGATCAAGGCATCTGCTACCACGTTTGCCTTGCCCGAATGATAGAGAATAGAGATGTCATACTCCTTCTGTAACTCCAACCACCTACGCTACCTCAAATTTAGATCCTTCTGGCTGAAAATGTACAAAAGACTACGATGGTCAGTAAAGATCTCACAATGCATGCCATAGAGATAATGCCTCCACATCTTTAACGCGAAGACTACTGCTGCTAACTCTAAGTCATGTGTAGGGTAGTTCCTCTCGAGAACCTTCAACTGTCTGGAAGCATAAGTAATAACCTGACCCTGCTACATTAATACACAACCCAAACAAATACCTGATGCATCAGAATATATGGTAAAACCCTGACCCTCGACCAGAAGAGTAAGAATCGGAGCTAAAGTCAACAATACCTTGAGCTTCAGAAAGCTTGCCTCACACTCACCTGACCACTGGAAGGGAACATTTTTCTGAGTCAATCTTGTCAATGAAGCTACTATCGAAGAAAATCCTTCCGCAAAATGTTTGTAATAACCTGCTAACTCGACGAAACTACGAACCTCGGTAGGAGAAGTAGGCCTAGCCTAATCACAAACTACTGCATTCTTCTCCAAATCTACCATAATCCCATCCTTAGACACCACGTGCCCCAAGAATGCCACATACTCAAGCCAAAACTCACACTTACTCAATTTGTCATACAACTGGTGGTCTCATAAAGTATGAAGTACTACTCTAAGATACTGCTCATGTTCCTCTCTACTCCTTGAATAAATTAGAATGTTGTCGGTAAACACAATCACGAACGAATCCAAGTAGGCACTGAACACACGGGTCATCAACTCCATAAATGTTGATAGGGCATTAGTCAACCTAAAAGACATGACTAGGAACTCATAATGGCTGTATCGAGTCCTAAATACAGTCTTTGGGATTTCCTCATCCCTAATCCACAACTGGTGATAACCGAACCTCAACTCTATCTTAGAGAACACCGCTGCACCCTGTAGCTGGTCAAACAAGTCATCAATATGCGACATCGGATATCTATTCTTAACTGTCACCTTATTCAACTGCTTGTAGTCGATACACATACGTATAGACCTGTCCTTCTATTTCACAAACAAAACTGGAACACCCCACAGAGACACACTAGGCCGGATGAACCCTCTACTCAACAGATCCTAGAGCTGATCCTTAAGCTCACTCAACTAAGCAGGTGCCATCCGATATGGTAGAATAGAAATGGGATTGTTGCCTGGCTCTACATCAATACCAAAATCAATGTCACGCTCAAGATAAAGACCCGAAAGATTGGAAGGAAACACATAAGAATTCTCACAAACCACAGGGATAGACTCAAGAGGAGGTGTGGTGGTACTAGTATCACGGACGTAGGCAAATTAAGATAAGCACCCCTTCCCAACCAGCCACTGGGCGCTCAGAAAGGATATCACTCCCTTCGGCATGTGGCTATCGGCTCCCTTCTATTTGATAGGAGGAATACCAGGCATCCGAAGAGTAACGGTCTTGGAAAAACAATCCAAGACCGCATGATAAGGAGAGAACCAATCCATGCCCAAGATCATATCAAAATCGACCATATCAAGGACAACTAAGTCTACCCATGTGTCATACCCCAAGAGAGTCACCACAAAAGCCCGATACACCTGATCCACTACTAAAGAATCACCTACTGGGATAGATACACTCAATGTCATAGGCAAAGACTCACAAGAAAACTCTAGACGAGTATCATAAAAAGCAAATACATATGAGAATGTAGGCCCCGGATCAAACAAAAAAGAAGCAGACTAATGACAAATAGAGATCGTACTTGTGATCACAGTATCTGAAGCCTCAGTCTCTGTCCGGGTCAAAACTGCATACATGTGGTTCCGACCACCATGACCAGCCAATCTACCAGACTAAGGACCAACCCTAGTACCCTGGGGACCACCCCTACTAACCTACAAACCACCTCTAGCTGGAGGTGCTGGAGCCCTGGGGGCCTGAACCAACTGATCTTGTTGCCTAGGATGTTGCACCGATGGGCACTCTCTATCAAAGTGGCCTATGTTGCTACACTCATAATAACCCCGACCATATCTACTCCGTTGGGAAGACCCAGCCAAATCAGAACGACCATCATAGCCTGTAGACCCTGAATGACCACCTCGGGGAGAAGGAACGAGACTCTTGCTACTCTGACCCTCAGCAGTCTGTAATGCCTCCTGAATAGGCCAGCTCGACTAGAAACGCTGGTGATGATGACCTCTACCATAGTGGCCCCTACCATGGCCCTGTAAACCATTGAAACTACCCTGATGGCAGGGCCTCTTATAGTTGCCCCCTTGGGCCTTATGAAGTACACCCTAAATAGTACGGGCATGATCAACTACCTCCAAAAAAGACTGACCCGATGCTACCATACCCTCTGTGGCCAAACAAACATGCAAGGTAAAACCTCGAACAAACTGGCGTACTCTCTCGTGCTCGGTGGGCAGAATCATAGTGGCATGTCTGGACAACTGATGAAACCGAACCTCATACTCTGACATAGTCATAGAGCCCTGCTCCAACCTAGCAAACTGATCCATCAGACGCTCCCTCATGCTACACGGTACATATTTCTCCAGAAAATCTACGTAGAACTGATCCCAAGTAAGCAAAGGTGACTCGACTTGTCTTCGGGCAACATATGACCTCCAACATTGTTTCACTGGACCATCTAGCTGAAATGAGGTGTAATCTACTCCATGTGACTCGACTAAACCCAAATTATGTAACCTCTCCTGGAAGTTAGTCAAAAACTCATGTGCATCCTCTCTAGAAGAACCTGAAAACCTCGGAGGACCCAATCTTAAGAACCTACCAAACATCTTTTGCTCCTCAGAAGACATAATCAGCATGGTTGAAAGAGGGGGAGCAACTGCAGGAATCAGTAGTACCTCAAATCTGGGAGCCACAGTCGTAGGCTGCATTCCTGAACCCTGTGCGACTGCCTGGGCTAAAGTATAACCCTTACCTCAAACGTGGGAACCAATTGGAGTGCTCAGTGAAGCTACTAGTAGAGTCATACCCTCAAGAAACCCCAACAATCAAACCAAGGTGTCTTGCAATACTGGAGTAGCCACCAAACCTGCTGGATGCTGGGCTTGCCCCACATGCTGTGGCTCATACTGAACCTCATCTGCCCTAACCTCTGGGTCGACCTCTACTCCATCCCCTAGTTGGGGCTCTAACTGCAGGCATAGGGGACTCATCCTCACCCACTGCAGATCTCGTTCGAACCATCTGAGAAAGAGTGAAACAAAGATACTCAGAAGTTGATCAAGTCAATAACGCACGACAAGGAATCAACAATATGACATATTTCCTAGGAATGTACTATAGCCTCTCGTAGATTGGATACAGATTTTATCGTACCAATCCACGAGACTCTACTAGACACTTTGCTCTTGTAATGGAAAGACCGGTAAACCTAGGGCTCTGATACCACTCTGTCACGACCCAAAATCGAGCCATTATGGCGTCTACATAACCCTTCAGTAGACAAGCCTAACCCAAACATGCAGAAGACAATAAATAATAATTAAACTAAAGAAAATCAGAAGATATAATGAAAAGATAGGGCCAATAGCATATATATATACCACCGTACAAAATATACATAAGAAGGCCTTAAAGTGACCAAAAAGACAAAATAACACGAGAACCCAATCGGACCTGGTGTCACTAGTACAAGAGCGACTAAAGTAAGGAGCAGCTATACAATAGATGTTGTCTATCCAAAATACAAATATAGACAGATGTACAAGATGGAAAGCATGTAAAGTCTCCAAAAATGCTAGAAGCTCACCGCGATCCGAACAACAATGGGCCTCAAACGTCAGGAGATCAGCGAGGGTGGCTCGTACTAGGTGATACATCAGAAAAAGAGATGCAAAGTGTAGTATGAGTACCAAGACAATAGTTACTCAATAGGCATCATAGGCCGACCTAGCGCAGAAAGATAATATGTATAAATAGATTAGAGGAAAGAAGCTAACTATAAAGGGATCCACCTAAATCTAGTTATAAAGCCAGAGACATGCCAATAAACCTATAAAAGAAAAGGAAAAGAAAACAACATCAAGCCAACCAGAGTCAATCCATGTGCCAAAGCAAATGCAATGCGGTGCACGATTATGCATGTGTGAATGCAATATAATATACATTCAGAATACTGCATTGGGCGCCCAGAAATACCACATCGAACTATGTATATATATATATGTGAAATAGTAAAATACCCAGAATACTGCATCGATGGTCCAGAATACTGCATTGGACTACAAATATGTATATATGACAGTAAAATACCCAGAATAACGTATTGGGGGTCCATAATACTGCGTCAAACTATAAATATATGCATAAAATAGTAGTTTCTCCTTTTCCTTCCAAAATCCCATAGAATACTCAAATTAATTTTTATTTAAGTTCAGAAATCTCCACAACCATAGTAAAGCCTCATTTCAAACCAAAAACCTTTGAAAAACACATCCATGTTGTACCAATGATATGCCATGCGATATGAGAATAAATGTTCACAAATAGAGGAAAAACCATGGCATCAGATCAAACAGGGCAAGAATACCCTCCAAGCCAAGAGAACTGACCTGAAACTCCATCCAAATCCTAGCCATGACCTCAGGCCCACAGTTACACATAATGATAGATTAAATCGGTAAAGCGAAAATAAAAGCATAAACCAACGGGAAAACTCTATTCTACATCTAAAGCCTCCTAAAAGCATGATAAGGATTTTATACTAGTCACATAGAAGAAGCAAGCTCCTAGGCTAAGGATAACATACAATTCTAGGCTAAAAACCAAAAATGGCCAATTAACATGATAAACAGGATTTAAGCCTAAGTCTATCTAAAATCTTACCTAGAGTTCCAGTAACATATAAATATATACTATCTCACTAAACTCAGTCTAAAAGGTAAACCGCAACCTACCTCGGGGCCAAACTCAAAGCATGAACCATCACTCGTGTTCTTTCCCCTTCTGAAAAGCCTCAGAAAGCTGCCACACTATCAAGAGCATAAACTAGGTGTCAAGACGAGAATAATGACACCCATATTACTATACGGGAAAATGGGCTAGAAATCGGGTATGAAAAATGATCCTCGAGGCCCGCACAACAAGACAGAAAACAAAAATCACAACTATGCTCGTGGTGGGTTATTGAACCCATGCCCAAAGTTTGGGCACGAAAAAGAGCTTGATTTGGGGCCCAAAACAGCCCCAAAATGCTACTAATTCACGAAATTAAAATGGGAAAAACTCGGAAGTAAAGGCGGGAACCTACCTTAACAAGAGGAATACATCACGGAGGTGAGTTGCATGAATATTCAAGCATGCAGTCCCCAAAAGATCAGATTTCTATAAGGATCATTCCAAAATTCAAAATTAACAACAAGGGAAAATTACCGGGAGAAATACGGGAAATACCACGAAAGGAGGAGATGGGTGACGAGGGAACTTACCTGATGAAGGACACTGAGCAAGGAAGCTGGAATTAAGAGCTTTGGAGCTTTGACAATGGCTTTTCTCAAAATTTAGATAGATAAAATGAAGTTGAAACTTTATATAACTGCTAGGGGTCCTTCATCGCGATCGCGACAGGACCCACGCATTCGTGAAGAATAGTTGGCCCAACCATCGCGATTGTGATGGTCCAGACCATGTTTGCGAAGAGGAAGACAAGTCGGGTCCTAGTCAGCTATATCGCGAACGCAAAGGACACCCTTCACAAATGCGATAGTCAAGAAACCAGACCATCACGAACGCGATGGGGTCCTCGCGATCACGAAGAGCAAAAGGGTCTGCAACTTAATGCAGCAACCAACATTTTCCCCAAGTCTAAAAACCTTCTGATGGACCCCAGGGATTCATCCGAAAGCCCGTGAACACAAACTAACCATGCTACCCTATCAGAAATAGCATTCTGGACTTAATGGAATTGACAAAACTCCCAACGGAGATCGTTTTAATGAAAAGTGGGCCCCACGCCAAAAACCAACTCGAAACTCAAAACCCAAAAACAATTCCAGAAGCCTCGGGACCCAAACAAAAGATCCCCCTAGCCCAAAGTCAACATTTCAGAGCTAGTGGCACTGACGAAATTTGCATCCGAGGCCGTCTTCTCCAAATGTTGACCAAAGTCAACCCTACCAGCCTAACTAACTTGAAAATACACAAAGCAGCACAAAACTAAACCGAAAGCACTCAGACCCAAACCAATGGTCCCACTAGACAAAAATCCCCATTTCAAAGCCAACAGAACTGTTGAAATCTAATTTTGAGTGCGTTTACCAAGAAATTTGACTAAAGTCAAAGATTTTCCAACTTTAAGGGCTAAAACAGGGAAATGATCATAACGACCTAACGAACGGCTCGAGAACCGAACAATCAGTCCCGATAAGTCATAAATGACTTGTAGTAGCAGAGGGAAAGCTTGAAACACAGAAAAAACACGAAAAATAGAAAATGACCTGGAGGGTCATTACAACTGTGATTTGGAGGTATTGGCAGTGTTGTTTAACTTGGTTTGTCCAGATAAAATTTGGTTTTAGGACACATAACTTGCTTGTAACTATTGCTCAAGTGCTGCTTTCGCTTATTTTCTGGGTAGGGTGGTGTTGTAGGCCCATGAATGGGAGGGAATGAGGAAAAAAATGGTACTTAAACTCCACTTTAGATGCTGAAGTCACAATATTATGTTGCAACTCTAGTCACTCTGTGCAATACTTAAAATAGTGTGATGTACTATTCTGTAACTTCCAAAGTCCATCAACATTCAACTTAATCTAATAGAAAAAATGCTAAATCTAGACTCAATTAAATTGAAAAGAAAGGGAAGGGAACTAAGAGTGGTGGTTGTGATGACCCTTCTGGTCATCTTCGCATTTACACAATCATCGTACTGTTAGAGCCTTCCTGTAGCGGTCCCAAGTCATTTATGTCTTACTGGGACTGACAGTTTGGTGCCCTGGTCGTTCGTTTGGTCTTTTTGGCCGTTTGCCTATTTTAGAGCTTAAACTTAGAATATCATTGACTTTGGTCAACATTCTTAGCTAACGTGCTTGGAATTGAATTCAATTAAATTCTTATTGGTTTTTGAATATCGATTTTCGATTGTACCCGGAATTCCCCATTGATTTTTTTTAAAACTGCAAAATATTGCAAAAAATTAGTTGCGCCCAGCAGCTATAAATAGCTGGAAATTCGATTTTTTCCAGCCACTTCTCCTCACTTTTCTCACTCAAAACTCATTTTTCTCTCTACCAAAATTGCTCTTGATCATTTCTAATCCTTGGGGAATCAATTGCTTGTGGATTTTCTGTGTTTTTCCAATTCTTGGTAAGTCATCTTCCCGACTTATTCCTTTTAGCTTCCCTTGAATTTTCTTAATTTCCTCCATTTTTGCCCCTACCAAAGCTTTGAAATTCTTATGTAGCGGCTGACCCGAGCTCGTGCATGCTTTGTGGAAGTAAAGGATTGTCCGTCTCGCCTTGAAATTCCATCTTTGTGGTAAGTAATTCTTGCCCAATTTTCTGTTTTATTTTTGAAATTTCGATTCCTTAATCCCCAACTTGGGCAGGCTGTTTTGGTGCCTTTCCCTTGTCCAATTATTCTCAAATTTAGAGCATGCCTTCTTGGCATCGTTGGGGTCATCGTGGTTCTTTTCATTTTTGGTTTCAAATTGTGGGCCCTGTGGCTCGCTTTTGACCCGGATATCGACCCGGCTATAATTGTAGCAATATGGGTATCATTAGACTCGTCTTAACATTTTATTCATGAATTTGATAGTTTGATTCTCATTCGGAGCTTCTCGGAGCAGCTAGGCCTCGAATATCGTCGTTCCTGCAGCTTGTTATTGGATGACAGGTAGGTTACGGCTTAACTCCCTAGACTTCGCATATATCGGGTAAAATTGTACTAGTTGGTATCATTGGGTTGGGTTATTAGGTTGGTACCACAGACCTTGACCACTTTTCCATGATTCATCCTATTACTTTCCTCTGTTGTGTGTAGTATTCCTATTAGTTTATATATTTGTTACCGTTATGACCCCGTGAGGTCTTGTTGACTCTGGAAAATAGAAGGTGAGATTATTGGAAATGTCCGCGTTTCCCAGACATAGAAATATCCTTCTAGGCTGGGTATGCTTGCTGAGTAGCTTCGGAGCCTGTGCAGGGCCGTTAGGTTGATTTTGAGCTGCCAAGCAGCTATTTGGGTTGATCAGATCATTTTCATGCATATAAAGAGATTTTTCCACGTTTTATTATGGTTTTTAGCTTTGGGCCTATGAAAACTGATTTTCTAAACCTTGCATGGCCTCGAGGGACCATTTTCAATGAAATTGGATTAGGAAATGGTTTGACTTGATACGTGAATCTTCTTGGGGTAAAAGAAGGTTAAAGATATGGTTTTATCATGATTTACTACTATTGCTAGACTCGATCAGGTCAGAGTTCTAGCTGAGTTTCCTTACTTATTTGAAATGATATCAGGCTCGGTTGGGTTGAGCATCTGAGATGTTTTTACTATTATTTTAGACCCGGTTGTGCCCGGGCACCCTTGGAAGGGTTTTTGAGTCATATTTTTCACTGTTTTAGTCCTAGATACGGTCTAGGCATGCATATTTGAGACTTAGCCACTGGCTTGAACTCGGACTCTATTCCGGAGGACACATTTTGATTCGGAGTTTTAGTATAGGGTCCGAGAGAACAATGGACCTTGCTGCTTCAGGCCTGAGGCTTTGGGCTGTGTGTGCCGGGGGGAAGGTTATAGAGTGAAGTAGAGGTATACGGGCTATATCCTTTCATGGAACCTGCCTGCTGGGCCCGATATTCACCTGATGAGGTACATACAGAGGTTCTATTTCACCTTGAGGTTTTCATGCATTATATCATTCATTGGTTGAGATACCACCCTTGTTTGTTATGTGTTGATTGTACGCTCCAGTAATATGGGATGCTGGAGGGTTTGTTTTCACTTGAATATATTTCTCGGTTGTATGGGTAGCCGAAGAACTGTAGGTAGACTCTTTTCACTTTATTCTGATATCGTTCCCTGTTATAGTCGAGTATGAGCGTGATTACTGTAAGGTTGTGAGTTCCTGGATTGAGTTTGTATGACTAGATTGGGTATTAACTCATGTATGTCAAGCATGTCTACCTTTATTCTTCTCTCCCATTTCCTTATACTTGAGGTTACCGGTATACCGCCCATTATTAGAACTTATTTAAATATATACTATTTTGCGAGGATCCCAGGTACGTCGTCCTTACTTTTACCTGTGCATGTTGTGTGTATATATTCTATTTGCTACCCTTGTATGTTGCCTTCTATTGTCTTCCCTCTAGGCCAAATCTTGTGTACATTTTTGTTGATTTCTTTGACTGTTTGCTTCTACTATGTCTTCTATTTCTCTTTTACTTTATATGTGCCCAGTCATCCTATGATACCTACTGGGTACCTTGTGCTTCACATTTGGTGCTCACCCTACCCTCTACATCTTCTGGTGCAGATCCTAGCGTGGGCCATCGCCGTTACCGTATTGGAGACTCATGCGGGGTGCAGTTTTTGGATCATTCAGGCTGAGGGTGAGCTCTTGGCATTCAGAGCTTGACTTTATTTATCCTAGGTGTATTTTATACTCTTATAGTTTCGGATACATTGTGTATATATGACTTTTGGACCTTTGTACTCCTGATGTAGTTCAGCTCTTATACTCTTTGATACCAGGTTTTAGGTTTGGCTTAGTTTCTGCATTTTATATGTATTACTCTTGTTATCTATTTTCTTCTCCTTATGCCCTAGCTTCCATTTATTTACCAAATCTTCTTCTTAAACTGTTAGAAAATAGACCATTACTAATCGTTCTGGGCTACGAGGATTGGTTTGCCTACTGGGGGGTTGTAGGGGCCACCATGATCGAGAAATTGGGTCATGATAGCTTAGTATCAGAGCTCTAGGTTCATCGGTGTCATTGATATAGGAGTTAATGTCTAGTAGAGTCCTGCGAATCGGGGTGGAGACATTCATACTCAATCTTCGGGAGTCTATAGTGACATCTTAGGAAAATAGACTGTTCTTGTTCCTCTTTCATGTGTAGTATCCTTAAAAGTTTTTAGAAATCTTACTTATTCTGGTTCACTCTTCCACAGATGGTTTGTACGAGATCTTCATCTTTTGGCAGAGGAGAGCCTCCTACCCCTGCACCTCTGACTCTAGCTGGGGGCTGGGGTGGTCTCCAGGGTAGAGGTAGGGGTCGAGGGCACCCCAGAGCAACGACACCTACTAGAGCTGCTAGAGTTGAGGTAGAGCCATAGTTAGCTCCAGAGCAGCAGCATGTGGACCCGGGGATAGCCCATGTACCAACAGCTTCAGTACCAGTTCCAGCATAAGCTTCTATGCCAGCTTCATCCCCATCTCAGTCTTCAGATATTTGGGGTTTGTTACTTCAGCTTCTGGGTATGATTGGAGAGATACCTTCAGAGGCAGCACAAATATCCGCTCAGGGGGCAGCCCTGGGTGTTCAAAGTTCAGGAGCGCAGCCTACTACTGTGGCTCCCAATGCTGAGGTTGTTCTAGTCCCATTGGTTGCCTAGCCTTTTGCTCCTCGCCCTACTATGATAGAGACAAAGCAGAAGTCCTTGGGTAGGTTTCTGAGATTTTCACCACCAATTTTTGCTGGTACACAAGGTCAGGACCCCTATGACTTTATCACTACTTGTGAGGAGATGTTGCACCACTTAGGTTTATTAGAGACTCACGGGGTTGGATATACTACGTATCAGCTGAAGGGTCCAGCAAAATTATGGTGGAGGGCACAGGCTGCTTGCAGGCCTTTTACATCACCTCCTTTGACCTGGTCTGAGTTCTATGAGGCCTTTATGGCCAAGTTTTTACCATAGAGCGATTGAGAGCATCGGAGGGAGGAGTTCACTAGAATTTCTCAGGATACTATGACAGTCTCAGAGTATGAGACCCACTTTCATTAGCTTGTTCCCTTTGGAGCCATGATAATGCCTACTAAGGCTGATGGAGTTCGTAGATTTGTTTTGGGGTTATGGAGAGAGTTCAGAGAGCCTGTAGAGATACTGTTTGCTAGCGGTCAGTCATTCCAGGCCATTGCGGATTATGCCCGCACAGTTGAGGATTTGTGTCATCATAACAACAGGGCCAAAGATAAGAGGCCTCGACATCAGGGTGGTTACAGTGGTTCTAGGCATAGTAATAGAGGTTCAGGCCAGTGGGGCTGAGGTTATCAGCCATATCAGTATCATAGTCAGGCTAGACGATTGGTACAGGCGTCACTTCAGGCTTCTGGTTCTCAGTGTGAGTAGGGTCAGGGCAGTCAACGAGGTCACAGTGGTAAGCTGCAAGAGGTACAGATTTTTGGGGCATAAGGCCATGGTGTCCATTCATGTTCTTCTGGTTCATACCGACCAAGTAGGTCGTCAGGGGCTTGCTATACTTATGGTGTGGTTGGTCACTTTGCTAGAGATTGCACCCAGCAGGGTAAAGTTCATCCAGCTGAGCCATTATGAGCAGTTCAGTCTCCCGCTAGAGAGGGTGGTGGTCAGGCTAGGGGTGGTGCACAACGTGGAAGAGCAGGTGGTAGGGATAGCGGTCGGGCAGGTGGGGGTCATCGTCAATTCTATACAGTTCCTGGGAGACCGGAGGCAGAGGCCTCGAATACCGTGATCACATGTATAATTTTTGTATACCGTCAGCCAGCTTATGCCTTGTTTGATCCTTGATCCACTTGTTCATATGTATCTGCCTACTTTATGCCTTGTTTGGGGTTTGCTAGTGAGCCATTATCTGTGCCTATTTCTATTTTGACCCCAATAGGAGATTCTATAGTAGTGGATCAAATTGTGAGATCCTGTATGATATCTATTGGTGATTTGGATACTTGGGCTACCTGATGATACTTGATATGTTGGATTTTAATGGGATACTGGGCATGGAATGGTTATCCCCTCACCGTGTCATTTTGAATTGCTATGCCAAGACCGTTAACATAGCCGTGCCCAGTGTATCCCTGATTTTGCCATTGAGTTAGAGCCAGGCACCAGACCTATTTCTATTCCTCCCTATAGTATAGCTCCTACTGAGTTGAGAGAGCTTAAGGAGCAGCTCCAGGATTTGTTAGCTAAGGGGTTCATTAGACCGAGTGTGTCTCCTTGGGGTGCTTTTGTTCTCTTTGTGAAGAAGAAGGATGGGTCGATGCAGATATGTATTTATTATTGGTAGTTGGATAAGGTGACAGTGAAGAATAAGTATCCGATACCTAGGATTGATGACTTATTTGATCAGCTTCAGGGTTCTGCCATGTTTTCAAAGATTGATTTGAGGTTCGGCTACCATCATTGAGGATTAGGGCGGAGTACATCCCTAAGACCGCATTCAGGACACGTTACAGTCACTATGAGTTCCTAGTGATGTCTTTTGGGTGACTAATGCCCCCGCAGCCCTCATAGACTTAATGCACAGGATTCTTAGCCCGTACTTGGATATTTTTGTGATAGTCTTTATTGATTACATCCTGGTATACACGAGGAGTAAGATAAGCATGAGAAGCACTTGAGGACTGTACTTCAGACTTTGAGAGATCATCGACTTTACGCCAAGTTCTCAAAGTGTGAGTTTTGGTTAGAGTCAGTTGCTTTCCTAGGGCACGTGATGCCTAAGGATGGGATTAGAGTTGATCCGGGTAATATTTTTATAGTTCATGATTGGCCTAGACCTACTACTCCTACCGAGGTTCGCAGCTTTGTTGGGATAGCCAGGTATTACAGAAGCTTCATTGAGGGATTTTCTTCCATAAAATCACCCTTGACTATGCTGACTAGGAAGGATGTTCCATTTCAGTGGTCCGATCAGTGCGAGGATAGCTTCCAGAGGCTTAAGGCCTTATTGACTTCAGCTCCAGTTTTGACTTTGCCAGTTGAGGGTCATTGTTTCTTTGTGTATTGTGATGCTTCAGGGGTCATTCTTGGTTGTGTGTTGATGCAGCAGGGTTGAGTGATAGCATATGTATTGAGGCAGCTGAAGGTTCACGAGTGCAACTACCCCACTCATGACTTAGAGTTGGCGCCAATAGTCTTCGCGCTCAAGATCAGGAGGCACTATCTATATAGAATTCATTGTGAGATATTCACCGACCATCGTAGTCTTCATACATTATGAGTTAGCACAAGCTAAACTCGAAGCATAGGAGAGGGATTAAGTTGCTGAAGGACTATGATTTCACTATTTTATACCATCTGGGCAAGGCAAACGTGGTAGCGGATGCCTTGAGTCGAAAGGCGGTGAGTATGGGCATCCTAGCTTCACTTTCAGTTTCTAAGCGATCGTTGGCCTTGGACATCTAGTCCTTGGCTAACCGTATGGTTAGGCTTGACTTATCGGATCCCAGCAGATTTCTTGCCATTTTTGAGGTTCGCTCTACTCTAGTTGATCAGATTCAGAGTCGACAGTTTGAGGATCAGAGGTTGTGTGTGCTTCGTGATCAGTTAGTTCGGGGTAAGGCTAGCTGGGCTACTTTAGGTTCTGATGGTATTCTGAGGTTTGATGGTTGACTTTGTAACACAAGGGTTGGTGATTTGATACAGTTGATACTCCATGAGGCACATTGTTCTAGATACTCTATTCATTCTGGCAAAACGAAGATGTACAGAGATTTGAGACAGCTCTACTGGTGGGGTGGTATGATGTAGGATGTGGCAGAGTTCGTATCTCGGTGCTTGAACTATCAACAGGTGAAGTTCGAGCACAAGAGACTGAGTGATTTAATGCAGCGACTTCCCATTCCTGAGTAGAAGTGGGAAGGTATTACTATGGACTTTGTTGTTGGTTTGCCTCGTACTACTCGGGGGTTTGACTCCATTTGGGTGATCGTTGATAGGCTGACTAAGTCAGCATATTTCTTGTCGATTTAGACTTCCTACGGGGCAGAGAGGTTAGCTTAGATCTACATTCGTGAGATTGTACAGTTGCACGGGGTCCCAACTTCTATCATTTAAGATCGTGGCACTCAGTTTACATCTAAGTTCTGGAGAGATATACAAAGGGATTTGGGTATGGAGGTTTAGCTTAGTACTGCTTTCCACCCTCAGACAGATGGCTAGTCCGAGAGGACTATTCAGGTCCTGGAGGACATACTTCGGGCTTGTGTTCTTGACTTTGGAGGTTCATGGGATCAGTTTGTGCCATTGGCTGAGTTTGCGTATAATAATATCTTTCATACGAGCATTGGCATGGCACCTTTCCAGGCGTTGTATGGTAGGTATTGCAGATCACCCATTGGTTGGTTTGATGGGTTAGAGTCCAAACCACAGGGTACAGATTTACTTAGAGATTCTTTGGACCGAGTACGTTTGATCCAGGACAGACTTAGAGCAGCCCAGAGTAGGAATAAGAGCTACGCTGATCATAGACTTTGTGCCTTGGAGTTCAGTGTTAGTGATCTGGTTTTCCTTTGAGTATCGCTCGTGAAGGGTGTGATGAGATTTGGTCGGCGGGGTAACCTTAGCCTCAGGTTTATTGGGCCATTTGAGATTCTACAGAGGGTTGGTAGTGTTGCCTACATGTTAGCCTTGCCTCTGATGTTTTAAGCTAATCACCTAGTTTTCCATGTTTCGATGTTGCGACGATATATGCCTGATGAGTCTCATGTTTTCATTGGGATTCGATTCAGTTGGATGAGAGGTTATCATTTGTTGAGGAGCCGATAGCTATTCTAGCTAAAGATACCAAGAGATTGAGATCTAGGGAGATTCCAGCTGTGAAAGATCAGTGGAGACATCGTCCCATCGAAGAGGCTACTTGGGAGACCACGAGTGAGTTGCATGCTCAGTATCCGCAGTTTTTCGAGCCTTCAGGTAATCCCTTCTTCTTGACTTTCGAGGACGAAAGTCTTTTTAGTAGTGGATGTTGTGATAACTCTTCTGGTCATCTTCGCGTTTATGCATTCATTGTACTATTAGAACCTTTCTCTAGCAGGCCCAAGTCATTTATGGCTTGTTGGGACCAGTAGTTTGGTGCTCTTGTCATTCGTTTGGTCGTTTTGGCCGTTTGCCTATTTTAGAGCTTAAACTTAGAATATCATTGACTTTGGTCAACATTCTTAGCTAACATGCTCGGAATTGAATTTTGACAGTTCCGTTAACTCCGAAGTGATGAGTTTGGTCTAGTTGGACCTTTAGTTGAGGCCTGAGAACTTCCGGTGTGGGTTTTGTGTGGTTTTCTCAGTTTTCAGACCATTTGGAGATGAAAGTGTAAGTTCGGGTAACTTTTGATGATCGGAGAGTCAGATTCAAAATATGATGATTCCATCAGCTTCAGAATGTTGAGTTTGGTCTAGGAAGATGGTTGGTTCGGGTTCTGGGTGAGTCGGACACATTTCGAGCTTTTGAGTTCCTTTTCGTTAGTGTTGACTTCGGTCAACATTTCTCCAAAACAACCTCATATGAAAGTTTCACCAATTCTGTTGAGTCCGGAATGTCGTTTATACTCTATTAGCATTATTGGTTTTTGAATATTGGTTTTCGATTATGCCCGAAATACCCCGTCGAGTTTTTTTGAAATTGCAGAAAATCAGCTGCGGCCAACAGGTATAAATAGCTGGAAATTCATTTTTTCCAGCCACTTCTCCTCACTTTTCTCACTCTAAACTCATTTTTCTCTCTACCAAAATTGCTCTTGATCATTTCTAATCCTTGGGGAATTAATTGCTTGTGGATTTTCTGTGTTTTTCCTATTCTTGGTAAGTCATCTTCCCAACTTGTTCCCTTTAGCTTCCCTTGAATTTTCTTAATTTCCTTCATTGTTGCCCCTACCAAAGCTTGGAAATTCTTATGTAGTGACTGACCCTAGCTCGTGCATTCTTCGTGAAGTAAAGTATTGTCCGTCTCGCCTTGAAATTCCATCTTTGTGGTAAGTAATTCTTGCCCAATTTTCGTTTTTATTTTCGAAATTTCCATTCTTTAATCCCCAACTTGGGCGGGATGTTTTGGTGCCCTTCCCTTGTCCAATTGTGCTCAAATTTGGAGCATGCCTTCTTTCCATCATTGGGGTCATCGTGGTTCTTTTTCATTTTTGGTTTCAGTATGTGGGCCCTGCGGGCTCGCTTTTGACCCGGATATCGACCCGGCTACAATTGTAGCAATATGGGTATCATTAGACTCGTCTTAATATTTTATTCATGAATTTGATAGTTTGATTCTGATTCAGAGCTTCTCGGAGTAGCGCGGCCTCGGATATCATCATTCCCGCAGCTTGTCATCGAACGACAGGTAGGTTACAACTTAACTCCCTAGACTTCGCATATATCAGGTAAACTTGTACTAGTTGGAATCCTTGGGTTGGGTTATTAGTTTGGTACCACAGACCTTGACCGCGTTTCCATGATTCATCCTATTACTTTCCTCCGTTGTGTGTAGTATTCCTCTTAGTTGATATATTTATTACCGTTGTGACCCCGTGAGGTCTTGTTGACTCTAGAACATAGAAGGTAGGATCATTGGGAATGTCCGTGAGTCCCGGACGTAGAAATATCCTTCTAGGCTAGTTATGCTTGCTGAGTAGGTTCGGAGCCTGTGCAGGGCCGTTAGGTGAATTGTGAGCTGTAGGGCAGCTATTTGGGTTGATCATATCATTTCCATGCATACAAAGAGATTTTTCCATGTTTTATTATGGTTTTTGTCTTTGGACCTACGAAAACTGATTTTCTAAACCTTGCATGGCCCCGGGAGTCATTTTCGATGAAATTGGATTTGTGAATGGTTTGACTTGATACATGGATCTTCTTGGGGTAAAAGAAGGTTAAAGATATGGTTTTATCATGATTTACTACTATTGCTAGACTCGACCGGGTCGGAATGCTAGCTGAGTTTCCTTACTGATTTGAAATGATATCAAGCTCGGCCAGGTCGAGCATCTGAGATTTTTTTACTATTGTTTTAGACCCGATTGTGCTCGGGCACCCTTGGAAGGGTTTTTGAGTCATATTTTTCACTATTTTAGTCCTTGACAGGGTTTAGGCATGCATATTTGAGACATAGCCACTGGATTGAACCCGTACTCAATTTTGGATGACACGTTTTGATATTGAGTTTTGGTATGTGGTCTGGGACCTCCATGGACCTTGCCACTCCAGCCATGAGACTTTGGGTTGCGTGTGCGGGGGGGAAGGGTATACTGTGGAGTATAGTTATATGGGTTGTGTCCTTCCATGGAACCTGCCTGCTGGGCCTGATGAGCATCAGAGGAGGTACATACAGAGTTTCTATTTCATCCTGAGGTTTTCATGCATCATATCATTCATTGTTTGAGATACCACCCTTGTTTGCTGTGTGTTGATTGTACGCTACGGTAGTATGGGATGTCAGAGGGTTTGGTTTCACTTGATTGCATTCCTCGGTTGTATGGGCGGCCGAGGGACTGTAGGTAGACTCTTGTCACTTTATTCCGATATCGTTCCCTGTTACGGTCGAGTATAAGTGTGATTACTATAAGGTTGTGAGTTCCTGGATTGAGTTTGTATGACTAGATTGGGTATTAACTCTTGTATGTCTAGTATGTCTACCATTATTCTTCTCTCCAATTTCCTTATACTTAAGGTTATCGTTTGCCCATTGTTAGAACTTATTTACATATATACTGTTTTGTGAGGATCCCAGGTCCGTCGTCCTTACTTTCACCTGTGCCTTTTATCTGTATATATATTCTATTTTCTAGCCTTGTATGTTGCCTTCTGTTGTCTTCCCTCTAGGCTAGATCATATGTACGTTTTCATTGATTTTTGTGACTGTTTGCCTCTACTCTGTCTGCTATTGCTCGTTTACTTTATATGTGCCCAGTCGGCCTATGATACCTACTTGGTATCTTTTGCTTCATATTTGGTGCTCACCCTACCCTCTGCATCTTCTGGTGCAAATCCTAGCGTGGGCCATCGCTGTTACCGCATTGGAGACTAATGCGGGGTGCAGTTTTTGGATCATCCAGGCTGAGGGTGAGCTCTTGGCATTCAGAGCTTGACTTCAGTTATCCTTGGTGTATTTTGTACTCTTATAGTTTCGGAGACATTGTGTATAATTGACTTTTGGACCTTTGTACTCCTGATGTAGTTCGGCTCTTATACGCTTTGATACCAGGTTTTGGGTTTGGCTTAGTTTCTGCATTTTATATGTATAACTCTTGTTATCTATTTTCTTCTCCTTATGCTCTTGCTTCCGCTTATTTACCAAATCTTCTGCTTAAATTGTTAGGAGGTAGTCCATTACTAACCATTCTGGGCTATGGGGATTGGTTCTCCTACTGTGGGGGTTGTAGGTGCCATCATGACCGAGAAATCGGATCGTAACAGTGGTAGAAAAGACGAGTGTCATTGTTAATTATTCTTTTAACTCCATTAAATTCAGAACTAGACAAGGAGTAATGCATAAGTAGTATCTCAATTTGTATTCATGAGTCAATTGATTCTGCAAGTAACTAAAGTTTGCCTTCTGATAAACAAGCACACTCAAATTTATTGTCATGCTCTATTCCCTATCTGCAATTATTTTTCCAGCAAACTTTTTAGCTACTATAAGATCAAGTTGATTTTGGTTTTGACTTGTAAATGGGAACTGGAGGAGGTGCACAAGTTTTGATTGATTTTTGTTTTGATTTTGGTTTTAATGTGTGTATTCCATATTCAATTTTGATAGTCACAATCATGGAGGATTCAATGTCATTGTGTGCTAGACATGGTGCAGCTGATGCACTGTGTAATTGTTTTAACTCTGAAATGAGAGATTGAGCAAGTTTATTTTTATTTTTCTATCCTTATGCTAAATATTTTCATGTGAAATGCATTTGTATGTATTATAAACTCACCAATGGTTCCATCTACTTGGTTGGTTAGGAAGTATAATTTTCCTGTTATCATCAGTTGGTCTTGTCGCATTATACATGATTCTTTTCTAACTTTAAATTTTATTTTGAATGTGTAGGAAAATACCGGTGATCGAATTTGAATGGTGGCCACAAGTCAACTCGACCTATTGAAGTGAATGATAAAGAGTTTTTAAACTATTGTGATATATGTTTGAATACATTTTGTTGTGTAATGGAATTTATCTTTAGTACTGATCCAAGAATGTGTTAGTGCATTTTGAATACATTTTGTTGTGTAATGAAATTTATCTTTAGTACTTATCTAAGAATGTATTAGTGCATTTTTAATACATTGTTATTTTCGAAGTTTATTGCAAATGAACTATGCATTTGAATATTTATTAGATAGTTTGTGTTCGAGATGATTTATATATGTATATATAATTTTAGGCTATATATATAAATGCAAACCAAAATCATTATTTTCTATTTATACAATGTTGCCACACTTTAAAAGTGTGGCTATAGGAATGTCAATTGCGTGCATGTACATAAGAAAAGGTTACACTTTATAAGTGTTGTTGTGGAAGAGGTATAAAAGGCTGTAATTTTAAAGAGTGGCCAATAACAAAGCTAAGACCACACTTTTTAACCGTAGACTTATCAAATAAAATGTTGCCAATGAGATGCTACAAAGCGTGACCATTTGTAACCCATAGGCCACGCTTTTTAACCGTAGCTTCGATGGCCACACTTAAAAAGCGTAGCCAATAAAAAAGCTAAGGCCACGCTTTTTAACTATAGACTTATTAAATAAAACTATTGCCAATGACATACTACAAAGCGTGGCCTTTGTAACTCATAGGCCACACTTTTTAACCGTAGCTTCTATGACCACACATAAAAAGCATTATCTAAAGTCAATGGTTACGCCATTTTAGTCCACCCCCGGAAAAGCGTGGCCTAAAGGACAAAAGCATAGCCTTTGATCAAAAGAAATACTTTTTTCTACTTTAGCCACACTTTACAAGGGTGGAAAAAAGACTAAAATGTTGTAGTGCCATCGCGGTCGCAACAGGACAGCCACGCGATCGCATAGAGCAAGCCCCTACCTACTTCATCACGAATGCGAAGAGCGACATTTCGCGATCGCAATGGTCAAGAAACTAGACCATCACGAATGCGATGGCCACCTCGCGATCGCGATGACCAAAATGGTCTGAAACTTTTATAGCAGCAACCAACAATTCATAAGGTAGAAAAAGTCATCCGATGGACCCTCGGGATTCATTCGAAATCCCATGAACACAAACCAACCATTCTACCCAACAAGAAACAACATTCTAGACTGAATGGAATCGACAACGGAGATTGTTTTAATGAAAAGTGGGCCCCATGTCCAAAACTGACTCAGAATTCAATACCTCAAAACAAGTTTGGAAGCCTCGGGATCGGAACCCAAGGTCCCTCTTGCCAAAATTCAAAATTCTGGAGATAACAGTGCTGACAGAATTTCCATCCGAGGTCGTCTTATCTGAATGTTGAACAATGTCAACCCTACTAGCAAAACTGGCTTGAAAACACAGAAAGCAACAGGGAAATGGTCATAACGACCTAACGAACGGCCCGAGCACCAAACCGTCAGTCTCTACAAGTCATAAATGACCTGTAGCCACTAAGGGAAAGCTCAAAACATGGAAAAAGCACAAAAAATAGGAAAATGACCGTGAGAGTCATTACAAAAAGCTCCCGGAGGGCTCCATTAAAACTTTGAATGGATTGGTTGAAGCCTTCTTGGTCAGATTTTTTCCACCCTCACATATGATGCGATTGAGAGATGAGATTAAAAATTTTCAGCAACTGCCGAATGAGTCATTGCATGAGGTATAGTCTCTACTAAAAAAATCAGGAAACCTGCCAAAGAAAACTGACCACAAATTCATGGTCAGTTATTTTTGACCAAATGTGGTCAGTTTTAGTGATTTTTTTTCTATTTCCAAGAACAAAACTGACCAATTGTGGTCAATTTTCTTAAAAGAAAATAGCATGAAAATTATATTCCGACCTTGAAAGGTCAGAATATTTCTCGAAAAAGATTTTATTGATTAAATCGACCATATTTGGCCGGTTATAGTTAAAAAAATAAAAATATATAATTTATATTATTTTAAAATTCATAATATAAATATAAATATAATTTTATTATATAATATATGATATATAATTTTATTATTGAAAAACCCGTCCACTTGTGGATTGTTTTGTTATATAAAATATAGTATATAATTTTATTATTGAAAAAATTGTTCACTTGTGGATGATTTTTAATATAATATAATTTTATTATTAAAAACATCATCCACTTGTGGACGGTTTTGTCTTCATAAAAAAATAATTTTTTTATTAATTATTACCTAACAATGTTGGTCGATTTATTTTTATATATTTTGATAAAATCCACCTCATGAGGTAGATTTATTTAAAATTTATATATATATATATATATAAATATTTTTTTATCTATAGTATTTATTAACATAACAATAATATGAAATTAATACGTTGTATTACGTAAATATATGATTTTTGGTAATTTAATTAACCAAGTCCTATATATTCATGGCCTGTCATCTTGAATATATGTTTTGTCTAGTAATTATGTACATATTAAAAAGTTAATTAATTAATTGATTGATAATCCACTCAAGTAGTATGAAATACATTGTATTATGTATATATGAGGCAATATACTATTGTTGAGTAATGTAATTAATCAAATCCTATAATTAATGGTTCGTCATCTTGAATATATGTCTCATCTAGTAATGTACGTATATAGTACGTATTCAAAAGTTAATTAACTGATCGATTGTAATGATCGAAAGGGTCATTAATGCATTCTGCCTTCTTTGTACTGCTAAAGCTCGCCTGTAGCGGCCCTAAGTCATTTATGGCTTACTGGAACCGGTAGTTTGGTGCTCGGGCCATTCATTGGGTCTTTATGGCCGTTTCTTTGTTTTAAAGCTTTAACTTAGGAAATCATTGACTTCAGTCAACATTCTTAGCAAGCATCCTCAGAATTAAATTCTGACAGTTCCTTAGCTCCGGAGCATGGACTTTGGTCTAGTTGGACCTTTGGTCAGGATCTAGGATCTTTTGGTTTTAAATTCTCCCTCGTTTTGTATTTTCCAGTCAGTTAACCTTGTAAGGTTGAATTTGGTCAATATTCCAAGAAGAGAGCCTCAGATGGAAATTCTATCAGTGTTTTTAGCTCCAAAATGTCGATTTTGGGCTAGAGGTACCATTGGTTTGGGTCCCGAGGCTTATGGACTCGCTTTGGGCCATGGAGTTCCATTTTGGTGAAGTTGGCTTAAAGGTTGGTTTTGGGCGCAGGGCCGACTTTTTGTTAAATCGACCTTCGTTGGGAATTTTATCGGTTCCATTGAGTCTGGAATGCCATTTTGAGTTGAATACCTCAATTTGTTTGTGTTTGTGGGATCCTGGATGCATTTCTCGGGGTCCATCCATTGAAAATATACCTTAGCTTAGTTGCAGCATAGTGCTGGTTGCTCATGTGGAAACACAACGTATTCCTAGGTCATGCATGCGCTAGTGTGCCTGCACCTGGGTTCCGCGCATGCATGCCGACCAGCATTGGCATGGTAGCGCACCTGCGCTTGCCCACCCACCTCAGCACCAGCGCTCCTTTGCCCGCATGGCTGCTGGCAGCTTATAAAGCTGGCCACCTTCCTTCATCTATTCATTTCCCCTTTCACCCAAAATGTTTCCTCCATTAAAGTTGAACCCCAAAACCTCTATTTTTCACCCATGATCATTTCTAAAGCTTGGAGGCTTATATATTTCTAGCTCATGATCATTTGTTGGCTTCTAATTTGGTAAGTTCCTTGTTTAATTTTGGTTTTCCTTCTAGGTTTCCCTCTTTAATTCTTTTGATTCTTGGTCTATTTTGAGCCCTTGCGTTGGTGTAATTCCGCTCAAAATTGGAGCATGTTCTCTTGGCGATGCTGGGATCATCGTGGTGTTTATTATTTTTGGGCTTGGGTTGTGGAGCCTAGGTCTGACTATACTTTTAGCAATATGGGCACCTTGGCTTTGTCTTATCGAGTAGTATATTATGTTGATAGTTTGTTCATGATTTGGGGATTCTCGGAGTAGTTTGATCTTGGACAATGTCATTCCAGTAGCTAGTCGCTGGACGACAGGTAGGTTATGGTATTCCCTACCTAGACTCTGCGTATATTCACTATAACTATATTAATTAGTATCCTTAGGTTGGGTATTTTAGGTTGTCACCCCAGACCTTGTCTATCTCTTTTGTCCATATTATTTCTTACGCTGGTTGTAGTATTTGATCTAGTTTTATAATATTACTCTTGTGGCCCCGTATGGCCTTTGTATACGCCTTTGGACCATAGACGGTAGGATATTTGGGAATGTCCATGAGTCCCAGACATTGAGATATTATGATAGGTTTGATATCTATGTTGTAGAGCTAATTGTGCCTGTGTAGGGCCAATAGGTTGATTGTTATCCATAGGGCTATTGTTTGTTTGCGATCATATCATTCATGGAAAGTTTTTTTTGCATTATTTTACTACTACTTTTGCTACGGGCCTACTATAATTGTTTTTCTAAACTATACATTGCTTGAGGGCCCCTTTTTTGTATAAATGATTATAAAAGAGTTCTGGAACTGATTTTATGGATCTTCTTGGAGTAAAAGGGATATTAGTATGATTTTACCACCATTTTTCACACTGATACTAGACTCGGCTAAGACGTAGCACTAGACATATTTTCATTATAGATTTAGACTCGGATACAGTCTAAGAGTGTACCTTTTATAAGGGTTTTGACACTACATTCACTAATTTAGACCCGGATAGACTCCAGGCATTTATTTCAAGATTTTGATCACTATTTTAGACCCAGATATACTTCGGGAAGTTATACTTTGAGATTTTATGATTTTAGTATGTGGTTTGGGACCTCCATAGATCTTGCTGATCTAGACCAGGGGCTATGTGCTGTGAGTGCCGGAGGAGGCGCATACGGTGGAGTTGAGGTATATGGGTGCGTCCTTCCAAGTATCCTACTTACTGGGCCTATAGGCGTTGGAGGAGGTACATACAGGGTTACTTTCACACCAGTTTTATCATATCACATCACATCATGCATATTGTATTCGGATCCACCCTTGTTTGTTGTTTGCTTAGTGTATGCTCCGGTAGTATAGGATGCCAAAGGGTTTATTTTCACTTGAATGTGTTTCTCAAGTGTATGGGCGCCCTTTGGGACTGTAGGTAGGTTATATTACTGCTATCATATTGTAGTACTTGTTAGAGGCTTCAGATTATTGGTGGATTAGTGGATTCTATCTTGTTATGGTTCTGGTTATATGGACTTTGATCATTGATGGGTTAGCGGGTTTTGTATCATTGTGGCATCGATTAGTGGCCTTTCGGTTAATTGTGGTGTAGCTTGTTCTATCCTAGGGTTGTACATATGAGATTTCTTTCCGATTATTCTTATCTTTAGAGTTGTGTTATTAGCATGATTTCCTTTATCGTATTATTTTAAGCATGAGTATGTTTACTTTTCTTTTTTCCTTCTCTTTTATTAAGGTTATCCGTATACCGCCATTATTCTTCTGAAATTCTCTCTTTATATATTGTTGTTGCAAGGATCCAGGTGCATTCTCCATTCCGTCACCTGTTTCGGTGATATATATCTTCTGTGCTAGCATAGCATGCTTGTATTCTCTTTATCTTCTATTTGTGCTAGTTTTCATGTGATTTCTTCTGTTGATTCTTTGACTATTTTCTTCGTTGTTTGCTATTTACTGCTTTTATATCTTATATGCGCTCAGTCAGCTTGTGATGCCTACTGGGTACCTGTTGCTTTGCAATTGGTGCTCATACTATACTTCTGCATCTTCCTAGTGTGAGCTTTCGCCATTGATCACGTGGATACTCATGCAGCTTTTGGAAATTCGAGACTAGGGTGAGCTCCTGACGACCGGGGCTTTATCATATCACATCTTTTGGCACTGCTATTCTTTTATTATTCAGAGATAAATTTATATTCTATTTTGCTATCTCTAGTTCTTTGTATTCTATTAGAGGCTCATGTACTATCAATACCAGGTCATGTGTTGGTTTAGTTTCTTTATGTGTATATTTAGGTTTTTTTCCTTTCCACGTTGTTCTATTTTATCTTCTTCTATTTATTTCTTCTTATTGTGCTTGTTTGCTTAGGTAGTAGCCCATTACTAACCGTTCTAGGCTATGAGGTTTGGTTTGCCAACTGAGAGGTTGTAGGTGCCACCATGACCTGAGAAATTGGGTTGTTACATCTTGGTATCAAAGCTCTAGGTTCACCATTGTCATTGGTAGAAGAGCAAGTGTCTAAGTAGAGTCTCGCACATTGGTACGATGATGTCTGTATCCTATCTACAGGAGGCTACATTGCATTATTATAAAAAGTTCCCCATTCTTGGCTCTTTATCGTGCGTTATTGACTCCATAAAATTCTAAACTTCATTGTTCCATTCTTTCTCAGATGCCTAGGACGAGTATGATGGCGCGTGATGATGAAGCTTCTACGCCTATTGCAACAGTGCTTCTCCAGCGCTAGGATTTCAGAGTGAGAGCAGACTGCATCAGCTAGGGGGTTTGGGGCTAGCCCAGCCTCCAGTAGGATTTATGGCTACCCCAATTCTTCAGGACACCGTGGCTAGGAATCTGAGTCTTTCGGAGGGTGTATCAGTATCATAAGTAGGGGCAGTACCCGATTCATCGAGCGGTGCTTTGGCTAGATTTGAGGTTCTAGGTCTTCAGCAGGGTTGTATGTCGATATTGAAGTATGAGGCAAAGTTTGACGAGGTCGTAGGCATGGCCATGGTAAAGTTTCACGAGCTCCGCCTCAAGGATGGATTGAATTTTGAATGATAATAGGTAATGCATAATGCGGCAATGTTAAATCAGGTGCTGCTTGGGAGGCAACCCAAGTTCGTTGCTTTCATTTTCTTTTGGTTACTTATTTTTGTAGTTAGAATAGATTTATGGGTGTTCATTATACAGAGAAGAATATGGAATGGCATACCCAAGAAGGCCTGAAGAAAACAACTCTGTGTGGCCTATGAGCCCCAAAATGAACCGTCATAAGCCATTACGGGTTGTAGGCATGGCCGTGGTAAAGTAGTGAAAGAATGTGATTCTAGTAAACAAAATTACCGAAACCATTACGGACCATTTGGAACTATGATGGACCGTAATGGTAACCATTATAACTTCTAGAATTATAATGACCACTGGTCTATGTCACAAAGGAAATGGCCACTAGAACGGTCCATTTTAGATGAAAATGGTCCGTTTTGGCAACCGGATGCGTAAAAACAATAATAAAAAATATGTCATTTCGAAATTGGGAGAAGAAAGGTTTTAAAGGCCCGATTCATATTCTTTTCTTCACTTCTTCTCCATCACAAAAAAGGAAGTTACTCCCTTAAATCTCCCCCCCCCCACAACTCTCTCACCATAAATTATCCTATTTTTCACTGATTTCTCCCATCACTTTGCACATACATTAATTTCTCTCCTCCCTCCAGCGGGATCAGAAAAGGTTGGATTAAAGTTTTGATCGGTTAATAACATGGTATGTTGTCCCCTCTTTCACATGAAGAAGTTGTCAATCAACAAATATTTTCCTCCCTTTATTCATTCTTGATGATAATCCTATCCATCTTATGGTTCAAGTTTGAAGCTAGGGTTAGTTCGTGATTGTTGATCACTTTCGAGAAATCCAAAAAAGCATCAACTCCAGCCACAATGGGATTTGGGTTAAAGATAGTGATGTCCTCTTATTGTGTAGTGATTTTGGGTTGCGAATACTTGTTTAAGTTTATCATATGTTTGGAATTGGGTTGAGAGTAGTTGCTAAATTAACCATGTGAAGTCTGAGTAGCATGAGATGTGTTGTTGATGCGGGGGAAGTAATACATTAAACCCTTTTTATTGTTATTGTTGTATATTATTTTTGTTAAAATTGGGTTTGGTGATTACAAGAGGATAACACTCGTTTTAATTTTGATGATCTTAGTATTGTATATATATTATTTGATGCCTGAACTCCCAACAAACTCAAATTTTTCTAGTTATGATGAGACTTATGAACCATAGAAGTACTCTACGTATTCTAACCTTAATTATAAAGAGAAAATTTTAGAGTTTGGGGGATACACTTCAGCACTACGATTCATGAAATAACCCATTATGCTCAAGAACAGATCATTTCTTGAACCATATTAATTGTTGTTGTTATTGTTGTACCTTCTGTTTTAACAAAATAGTGGGGATAACGTCCCTTTTCACCTAGAACAGTTCATAATCCCAACCGTTATAAGTTGTAGATTTTTAGTTTTTCTTGATAAGAAAAATGGTGGAGGGAACAGACCGTTTCAATTCAAAATGGCCCATTAACTCAACTGTTATAACTTGTCTCTTTTTTCTCTTTTTTGGCATGGCAGAAAAGTGAGGGAAATAGACCATTTTTGCATATAACAGTCCGTAATCTGAAATATTTTAATTCTTTGAAACATTGAAGTTGTTGTGTTCTTTGATATTTATCAGTGTACTAACAACCATTCCACAGGTATGGTTCGTAAAAATCCACCAAGGCGAGGAGGTAGCAGTCGAGGACCAGTAGGTCAGGGAAAAGAAATTGAAACCCGATTGCAGGATGATCCACCATAGTCCGAGAAGGAAGTTGTTCTATTAGAGAGGCCCTAGACTAGACGTCAAACACAGAGAGTCAATCCTAATCCTGAACCCTCTTAGTTTAAAGAGGGGGGTTCTTCATCATCTTCACCAGGTGTATAAGGGTCGGAACAACTAGTCATGAAGAAACTCAATAGTCAGAAGCTTCAGAGCGTAAAGCTCCCACAGTGGAGAAACAACATATGCATGAGGAGAGACAGAAAGACAACTATTATAGAGATGGCATATGTTGAGGATTTTTGGGCATAAAAGAACTTTACATCACTGGACTCGAGAAAAGCAAAAGGGGTAATCCAAAAAGGGGTATCTCAAATGAAATACGGATCATTCAGCTGGATTACCCGAGTACCTAACTATCTATGATTTATTCAAACATTATAAGTTGCACTGGTTGAGTGCTCCACCGGGTTATTACTGTCCTACCCTTGTTCGGGAGTTTTATGCAGCATATCTAGCCACATTAAACAACACCCGAGATCCGGATACACTTATCACCATACAACCAGCTCTCAATAGTGTGCAAATCAGAGGAATAAATGTTAACATCTATGAAAGAACCATCAATTGGTTCTACTTTAGCCTCGACTACACTCCTCCCACTACCACTCCTGAGTATAATCACAAGCTCGGCCATCAAAAGTTTGAGTAAGCATGGTTAGCATCAATGAAAATAAAAAAAGAGCCCCCATAGTTGAGAGACAAAGTGCCCAGCATATATAAAAGCACTTTGAGTTTTACAGCTAAATTTTGGTGGAAAATCATGCATATGTGGTTGATGCAAACCATAAGAGATGAATATTTTACTAGAGACAAAGCAGTGCTTGTAGCGAGTTTGATGTCTCGGATCCCAATCAACTTTGGGTGTCTTATTTCTTTGGATATACAAAAGAGGGAATCAAGATTGAGCACCACTCTGCCTTTACTATGTCTCATCACTAGGCTATGTCACGATGTAGGTATATCTTTATTCACTGGATTTGATTAGTTACTTGAGGCCACCAGGGTCCAGAACATTGATAAGACCAAAGATGAGACCCGTGAGGCTGTAAGGATAGGAAAAGCATCTTCCACATGACACATGAGAAACTAGGAAAGCAATCTCAATCGGTCTGACAAGGATCCATAGGTTTGGTATTACTTGTCTTGACTATAACTGCCATATCATCTACTGCTATTCTGAGTACCACTATCACTCAACCCCTCCTACCAGCCATACTATATGCTTACACCAGGGAAGGGTTCATGTTGGTGGCCTATAAGGCTGACTATGCAAACATGGAGGTACGAAGTCTTTTGAATGACCTATATCCTTTTTTTATGAGTGCTATTGAGGAAGCATTGACACCACGCTAGAACTCTCTTTAAAAATTACATGCTTGTATAGATGGGTTTGAGATCCACTTGAATAAAAGCATCCGCTCAGTTGTATCATTAGACATTGCCATATTGCGTGAGAAATTGGCACAAACTAGAAGGGATGTTCAGGAGTTACAGTCTAGGCCCATTCCTATCTATGGTGACCCCACAGTTGTTGTTGCACCACGTGCAAAGACTGAGGTGGTCCATCTTGTATTTTATCCCCCACCTCCAAGGAATGCGGAGAAGCGACTGAGAGAGGATGATGATAACGAGTTGAACAAACTTGAGTGTGAATGAGAGGAGCCCAAATTGTTTATGTTTGGTCTGCAAGAGATTGTGGTTAAGATCACTATGCTAAGAGGGGAAGGAGCCTCATATAGTTAACAAGCCCCTAGAGATCTGGATCCTATAGGTGAGTCTACTGCTGCATCTCTACTTCCATATCGGAGCACCTAGGGCCCCACATGAGTGTCTTACTTCCCTTGTTGGGATTTTCTTTGCATTGGGGACAATGAAAGCCTTTTTAGTAAGGGGTGGGGCTTCTCAGATGTATTCCCTTGGGTTTTTCTTGCGAACTTCATTTCCTGAGGGTGTTTTAATTTTTGTTGAATCGCCATGTCTAGAATAGGTAGTTGTGTTGTTTTGTTTGTTTAACTAGAAGAAACCAAGATGACTTAAGAAGTGATATTTTGTAAATATAAGCATCATTGTGTTATTGTGAAAGATGTAATCCCTCTCTAAAATTCTACAGAGTATGTGCAACAAACTGAAACTCTAACTTGTTTGGCTTTGTGTATTACATTGTGCTTATCAAGGTTAATGATTGTTTTCAAGTTAGCATGTGCATTGACTTGGTAGTTAACAGTTAGAATCATGTACCATGTGTGTTAGAAATTGTTTGATCCATGTTGTATCCTGATGTCTAGAACTTCCCAGTGTGTGTGCAACGCGAAATGAGGGAATTCAAAGATATGAAATGATTTAGGCATTTCTTTGATTAGCCTATTTTTATTCCTCTTTTTAACCACTTAATGCATAACCCTTGTGAGTCTCAGTGAGCCGCTAGCCTATTCATTGGCAACCACACTTGAAGTCTACCCTTTTTGTTCTAACAAGTTTGCATTTGATACAAAATACTCCTAAGCACTTGTATAGAAGTTTTTGAAAAATCATGAAGGAGTAAGGAAGTGGTTTAAGATAGAAAAGCTTGAGAATAAGAGTAAGGGTTCATGAGATGCAATATTGTTATGGAGCAATTTGTATAAATGAGAACCAAAAAAATGTTTGAATAAATGGTGATTAATAAATATGCCCCTTGCCAATGCCTCTGAATGCGCTTAAAAATAGTGGGTGTGAAGGAAGAAGGGAAAGAAAATAGTGATCAAAAGTTGGACAAAAAAGAGAAGTGTAGTGTATTAAAATGCTTAGGAAGGATAGCCACTATTTAAGCCAAATAATTCCAACCCATTCTTTAGCCTACATTACAACCAGTAAAATACTATTTGATCCTAGATTGGATGATCCCTATATTAGTGGAGTATCACACTTAGGGAAAACTTATGGTTCATATGATATTCCATGTGTAATTCATTGTGAGTGTGAGTGTGAGTTCTTTCTCTTCTCCTTTGTCTTACAGTCCCTCTTGTGTGCATAAATGGTAAAGCATGAGACTTTCTTTGGTATGAAGTGAGGGCACATGGTGATTCTTGATTGACTGCAGGATATGTTGATTTCAGTGCTTGTATACACATTCATTTCTTCATAACATGATGTCATATGTGGATCCTTCAATGTTAGAATAAAGTTAGTATACATTTTGGTTTGAAAATAAAAGAGGTTGGGAAGTTGAGTTGAAAACATGCTTGTAGTTACTTAATAGAGCTATCATAGACATCCAGGGTTTTCTGATAGTTGATTGGTATTATGTGAAGTTTTGTGTTTGTTTTGTTTTGTTTCCTTGAGTACAAGCAAAATCTCTAAGTTGAGGGTATTTATGTGCCAAGATTTTATGGCATATTTGATACTTGTTAACGAAGAAGTTTTGTAGTTTTCTAGCAAGTTTAGTGCAAATTGATATGCTTTGGTTGTGTTTCAGGAAAGTTGACTTAGTACGTGGAAAGAAAGCAAAGTGTTGAGAACGAGGCCTATGACAAACAGTTTTGAATAGTTACAAGCCCTTTGCAAGGTCATTGAATTGATGGACAAGGATAGAAGATGACACAAAAATTGAAGTTAAAATGACTCCTGTTATGAACCATTTTCAGAGATAATAGACCATTTTGGTAACCGTTCCAATAACCAGAATCTCTGCATATGTGAGGGTTATAAGAGTTAAATAAACATGATGTTATGAGGAGTTACGGACCGTTCTGGTGTCCGTACATGATGATGAGAATTCTATTCCTAGACCAATCAGGACTTGGTTTGCATTAGAGTATAAATAGTTTCTTAGGGTAATTTTGTTTGACACGCTTACTTTTAGTCAATACGTTACTTTTCTCTGAGTTTTGAACAAGGTTTTGAGCGCTCTTTTGTGCTGCTATTAAAGAACAATCTTTGACTATCAATTGAATACATAAGTATGTTTGCTTTGTTTTATATTGATGTTCTTTCATGTAGAATGATTAACTAAACCCAATTCTGGGATTGGAAATCCAATTAATGGATGATTATTTGGGTAAAAGTATTGATATAGGAGTGAATAGGTTGTGGTTGATTCATTAACATTAGCAATAACAAAGATTAGTAGTTGCAAACTTTAATCGAAAGTTAGATAATCTTAGTTTGTACCCGGGAGGGTCTATTAAGGTTAAAAATTGTTAATGATTGAGAACCCAAGGGGCTAAGCCTTTTTTAATGAAACTACGTAGGAATTATGGTAGTTTTACTTAGCATAATTTTGTCATTGAATATCACACTTCATTTTGCTTGGAAAAATAAGTGAAGGAAAGATCATTCCTAGATTGGAAGATAATAAATGGTAACCTATTGATCAATGTTCATCCGAATTCAACCTACGAGTGACTAGATTGGTACTTGTAACTTCTAAAGTTAATCTATTATGTGGTGAAGCAATCTTGGTTTACAAAAAATTATGTTATCTTGAATATTTATATCTTGTTAACCTTAGTCGTAACACAATCAATTATACAATCGTTAAGGGATAAGACTATACATAAAGTGAAGTGAACCAAAGACTTTAAGTATTATATTTCTCACCATATTCCCTATGGTATTTGACCCCAGCCTAGTTGTTGGGTTACTATATTTGAAGAAGATCATTTACGCTTTTTAAAGAGTTTAATTTGAACGTATCACAAGGTGGATTAGAACTTCCTGATCAAGATACTAGATAAAATGAGTTTTGATAGTTTGGTGGTGTATATGATATGGAGGTTGCTTGCCAATATTTGGTACTCTATTCTAATTTATGGTCAATCACATGGCTTATTACACTCTACTAGAGGGGTTAAACAGGGAGACCTTCTATCCCAAGTTTTGTTTATCTTATCTCTAGAGGTTCTTTCCAGAGCTCTAAATGATCTTTTCTATAATAAGGACTCTAAAGGGTTTGGTTAGCCTAAATGGAGTGAGAATATCAATCACCTTAGTTATGTAGATAATACCATAATCTTTGTATAATGACCCTTTCGGTCATTTTTGCATTTGCGCCTTCTTTGTCCTATTAGAGCCTTTTTCTAGAGGCCCCAACTCATTTATGGTTTACTGGGACTAGTGGTTTTGTGCCCTGGCCATTCGTTTGGTTGTTCTGGACGTTTCCCAGTTTTAGAGCTTAAACTTAGAAAATCATTGACTTCGGTCAACATTCTTGGTAAACACACTTAGAATCAAAATTCTACAGTTCCATTAGCTTTGAAACATGGATTTTTGCCCACATAGACCCTTGCTCGGATTCTGGGAGCTTTTTGTTTGCTTTTGAGCGAGTTTCTGTGTTTTCTAGCTTGTTGAACTTGAAAGTTTGACTTTGTTCTACATTTGGAGAAGACAGCTTTAGATGGAAATTTTGACCATGTTGTTAGCTCCGGAATGCAAACTTTGGTCTAGGGAGACCTTTGGTTTGGGTCCCGAGGCTTCCAAACTCATTTTAGGCCATGGGGTTCTATTTTGGAATGTTTGGCCTAAAGTTTGTTCTTGGTCGTGGGGCCCACTTTTCATCTTATCGACCTCCATTGGGATTTTTGTCAATTCTGTTGAGTCCAAAATACCATTTTTAGTCAAGTAGCTATGCTCGTTTGTGTTTGCGGGACCCCGGATGTGTTCTCGAGGGTCCATTGGAGAAAAATCTTATTTTAGCTTGGTTGTTGGCAGTTGGTTGTTGTCATAGCACCAACATGGCCTTCGCTTATGCATGGGCATGGCCGTCTATGCATAGGGCAATTCCAGCCGCCCACTCTATTTGGCCTTCACCAAGGCGACGCACTGGCCGCATCCACAGGCTCGCGTGCGTGGTGGCCTGGACATGTGCGCGCTAGGCAAGTGCCTAGCTTGGAAAGAGCCTGTCCTTCGCGTGCATGATTCCTTCCTGCGTACGCATGGTCGCATCGGCAGCAGCCTTGCCGCGTTCGCATAGGGTTCTCTGGTAGTTTTTAAGTTGGCTTTCTCCTTCTTCTCTCTTCATTTGTTACATAATCCGCTTCCACCATTTTCAACAGCTCCCAATATTCATTTCCACCACTTTCAATCATCAATTCTTGGAGGTTATTTATATCTTGCATTGTGATCATTTTTCTAGGCCTCAATTCGGTAAATTTCGTTGTTAATTTCTACCTTATTTCCTTCAAATCCTCCCTTTGATTCCTTGATTTGGTGGGATGATGAAGCCCCAAAATTCTTGATCAATTATCTTGATTCTTTGAGCATGCACCCTTTGGGTTGTTATGATCATCTTGTGTTTTTTGGTTCCGGCCTTGGGTTGTGGGGCCTATGGGCCGACAATGGCCTGAATTTTTACCCGTATATAGTTATAGCAATATGGGTATCACTAGTCTCATATTAATGTGTAGTTTATGTTCTAGATAGTTTGATGTCCTTTCAGAGCTTCTCGAAGTGGTTTGGGCTTGGACATCATCATTTCAGCAGCTTGTCATCGGATGACAGGTAGGTTACGATTTAAATCCTCTAGACTTTACATATATAGGAAAAAACTGTACTAATTGGCATCCTTGAGTTGGGTTTACTAGCTTGGTAACACACACCTCGACAACTTCTTCAAGTCCGACTCATTTTCTTCCTCCGATGCTTGTAGTATTTGTTATAGATGATATATTACCCTTGTGGTCCTGTGCGACCTTATATTAACTCTGGTCCATAGATGGTGGGCTATATAGGAATGTCATCGAGTCCCGAACATTGATATCATAATTTTAGGCTGGTTATCTATGTTGTAGAGCAATTCGAGCCTGTACAGGGCCGATAGGTTAATTGTGAGCCGTTGGGATATTGTTTGTGTTTGAGCATGTCATTTCCATGTATATAAAGGGGGTTTTCGCATATTTTACTATGATTTTGGCTTCGGGTAACTATTATTGGTTTCCTAAACTTTGCATGGCCCTGGGGGCCCATTTTCAGCTGAAATGATTTTAAAACGGTTTGGAACTGACTTACATGGATCTTCTTGGGGTAAAAGAGTTAAAAGATGGTTTTTATTACAGTGTTTCCTACTATTTTTAGACTCGGCAGGGCCATAGTGCTAGATTGGCTTGTTACTGAATTTAGATGATACTAGACTCGCTCGGACCGAGCATTAGATCTGTTTTACTACTATTTTAGACCCGATTATGTCAGGGCACCCTTGATGGGTTTTCTAGACTTACTTCACTATTTTAGACCTGGATAGAGTCTAGGCATGTATATTAGAGATGTTTGTATACTAGATTGGATCCAGACCCACTCCAGACGATGATATTGAAAGTATAATTTAGTATGTGGTCACGGACCTCCATGGACCTTGCCAATCCTGACCAGGGGCCTTGGGTTGTATGTGCCGAAGGAAGGTATACGATGGAGTTGAGATATACGGTAGTGTCCTTCCATGGAACCTACCTACTGGGCCTTTTAGGCACAAGAGGAGGTACATACAGGGTTACTATTCCACCCAAGTTTCATCATGCATCATACCATTCATTTGTGTGAGGTTCCTCCCTTGTTTGCTGTTTGCTGAGTGTACGCTCTGGTAGCATGGGATGCCGGAGGGTTTGTCTTCACTTGTTTGTGTTCCTGAGGTGTATCGCTGCCCGTTGGGACTATAGGTAGACTTATTATTGCTTTATCGAGAGATGATTCCTTATGTTGATTCCTTCTTATAACTGGATATTGAGACTAGTATTATGTAGCATTGCTTGGTTATTATTCCTGTGTTCGAGCATGTTATCGTTATTCTATTTTCCTCATTCTGTTTTTACCTGAGGTTACCGGTATACTTCCCATTTTCTAAAAACCTCTCTATATATTGTTATTGCAAGGATCCCAGGTGCGTTACTTCTTTCTTTCACCAGTGCTTGTGATATATATTATAGTAGCTAACCATGTATGTTGTTTTCTGCTTGTATTCCTTTCGTTCTTGTTTTCGCGTACTTATTTGTTTCTTTCTATGACTATTTGCTTCTATTCTGCTTATTACTGCTCTTTTTATCTTATATGTGCCCAATCGGCCTATGATACCTACTGGGTACCTATTGCTTAGAAATTGTTGCTCATACTACACTTCTGCATCTTTTGGTGCAGATCAGAGTGTGAGTTCTCGCCGTTGATCATGCTGCCTCATGCGAGTTATTTTGAGCCATTGGAGACTGAGGCTGAGCTACTAGCATCCGGAGTTTAGCTGATTATCTCAGCCTTGTATCATGTACTCTTTTGTTATTCGGAGACAGATTTGTATATATTGTTTTGCATCCCTTGTACTCCTTATACTTAGTTCTGGCTCAGATACTATGATACGAGGTTTTGGGTTGGTTTTAGCTTCAATCTTATTCCTGTTGTTCCTTTTCTTTATCTGTATCCCTTGCTTTTGCTTATGTTACATTTTCTTTTGCTTGCTAATAAATAGTAGCCCATTACTAATCGTTCCAGGCTACAGGGATTGGTTCGCCTACTAGGGTTGTACGTGCCATCATGATTGAGAAATCGGGTCATAACAGCTTGGTATTAGAGCCATGGTTCACTGGTGTCATCGATATAGGAGCCAATGTCTAGTAGAGTCCTGCGGATTAGGGCAGAAACGTCAGTACTCAATCTTTTGGAGGCTATAGTGACATCATAGGAAATATGAATGTCTTATTTCTCCTGTATCGTGCATAGTATCCTTGAAGGTTCCTTGAAATCTTATTTATTCTAGTTCATTCTCCCGCAGATGGTTTGTACGAGGTCATTAACATTAGGCAAGGGCGAGCCTCTAACTCCAGCACCCCCGACCATAGTTAGGGTCTGGGGAGGTTATAGAGGTAGGGTTCGAGGATGTGCCCGAGTAGCAGCACCTGCTAGAGATCCAAGGGTCAAGGTTGAGCCAGAGTATGAGCTCGAGTTTGTTCCTGAGCAGCATGTGGACCAGGGGATAGCCCAGGTGCCACCAGCTCCAGTGCCAGCTCCAGTATCAGCTTCAGTGCCAACATCAGCCCCATCTCAGTCTTTAGATATTTGGGGCATACTTCTACAGTTACTGGGTATGATCGGGGATCAGCCTACTGGGGTAGCACAGACATCCGCTCAAGGGGGCAGCCCTAGGTATACCGAGTTCAGGAGCACAACCTGCTACTATGGCTCCCCATGCTGAGGTTATTCTGGTCCTATCCATTGCACAGCCTCTTGCTTCTCGCCCAACTATGACAAAGATCGGGTAGAAGGCATTGGGTAGGTTTCTAAGATTGGCACCTCCGAGGTTAGCGGGTACTTTTGGTCAGGATCTACATGACTTCATTACTGCTTACAAGGAGATGTTGCACCATTTGGGTTTACTAGAGACTCACGGTGTTGGATCTTCTTATCAGCTGGAGGGCCCAACTAAGTTATGGTGGAGGGCCCAGGTTACTTGTAGGTCATCTTCGTCACCTCCGTTGACTTAGTTTGAGTTTTATGAGGCCTTCATGCACAAGTTCTTGCCACAGACCAATAGGGACCATTGTAGGGAGAATTTCACTAGAGTTACGCAGGGTTCCATGACTGTTTAGGAGTATGAGACTCGCTTCTATTAGCTTGATCCATTTGAGGCCATGATTATGCCTACCGATCCTGACAGAGTTCATAGGTTTATTTGGGGGTTGCGGATAGAGTTTAGAGAGCAAACTGAGATATTGGTTGCTAGTGGTCAATCATTCCAAGTTATTGTAGACTATGCCCGTACTGTAGAGGATTTGCATCATCATGATTCCAGGGCCAGAGATAATAGGCCTCGACATCAGGGTAGCTATAGTGGTTCTCACTATGGTGGTAGAGGTTCAGGCCAGTGGGGCCGAGGCTATCAGCCGCAGCAGCATAAGGGTCAGTCTAGTTAAGTAGTTCAGGCTTCACTTCAATCTTCTAGTAGGTCTCAATTTGAGTAGGGTCAGGGTAGCCAGCAGGGCTATAGTGGTCAGTCGTTGAGAGGTGCAACTTCTGGGGCATCAGGCCATGGTGGCCATACAGGTTTCTGCTAGTTTATCTTGCCAGTCAAGGCCATGAGGGTCTTGTTATTCTTATAGTGTTATCAGTCACTATGCTAGAGATTTCCCCCAGCAGGGTACAGTTCAGCCAGCTGCTCAACTAGTTCATCCTCTTCGTACAGTTTAGCCACCGACTAAAAGGTGTAGTGGTCAGGCTAAGGGTGGTGCCCCATGAGGCAGTACATGTTATAGGGATGACAGTTATTCAGGTGGTGGTCGTCGTCAGTTCTATGCGGTCCCTGGGAGACCATAGGTAGAGGGCTCAGATACTGTGATCATAGGTATGATTTGTGTATGCCGTCGACCAACTTTTGCTTTATTTGTTCCTGGATCCACTTGTTCATATATATGTACCTACTATTTGACTTGTTTTGGGTTGACTAGTGAGCCGTTATATGTGCATGTATCTGTTTTGACCCTAGTAGGAGATTCTTTAGTAGTGGATCAGATTGTGAGGTCTTGTATGATTTTGGTTGGTGATTTAGAGACTTGGGGTGATATGTTGATCCCTGATATGTTAGACTTTGATATGATTCTAGGCATGGACTGGTTATTCCCTCACCATGTGGTTTTGGATTGCTATGCCAAAACTATCACTATAACCGTGCCCGGTATATCCCCGGTTGTGTGGTAGGGTTATGTCAGTCGTGCACCATCTGAGATCATCTCTTATCTTTGAGCTAGGAAGTTGATTTCTCATGGGTGTTTGGATTATCTACCATATGTTTGAGATGCTCGTGTCGACCCTTATCTAGCATACGAGCCAATGTCTAGTAGAGTCCTGCGGATCAGGGCAGAGATGTTCGTACTCAATCTTCAGGAGCTATAGTAAAATCTTAGGAAATATGACTCTCTTATTTGCTTCTGTATTGTGCATAATCCTTGGGAGTTTCTTAAAATCTCTCTTGTTCTCATTCATTCTTCTATAGATGGCTCATACAAGATCGTCGGCATCTGGCAGAGATGAGCCTCTAACTCCAGCTAGGGGCCGGGGAGGTCATAGAGGTAGGGGTCAATGACGTCCCGGAGCAGCGGCACCTGCCAGAGCTAATAGAGTTGAGAAAGAGCCCGAGCATGAGTATGAGCTAGAGTTTACTCCTGAGCAGCGACATGTGGACCCAGGGGCAGCCCAGGTGCCACCAACTCCAGTGTCAGCTTCAACCCCAGCTCAGTCTTCAGATATTCAGGGTTTAGTGTTACAGTTGTTGTGTATGGTTGGAGAGCGGCCTTCTGAGGTAGCACAGACTTCCGCTTAGGGGGAAGCCCTGGGTGCACCGAGTTCAAGAGCGCAGCCTATTTCTGTGGCTCCCCATGACAAGGTTATTCTGGTCCCTTCAGTTGCACAGCCTCTTCCTTCTCGCCCAGTTATGACAAAGATGGAGCAAAAAGCATTAGGTAGGTCTCTGAGATTGGCACCTCTGAGGTTCGCTGGTACTTCTTGACAGGACCCACATGATTTTATTACTACCTGTGAAGAGATATTGCATCATTTGGGGTTGTTGGAGACTCACATGGTTGGCTATACTACTTCTCAGTATCAGTTTGAGGGCCCAGCAAAGTTATGGTGGAGGTCCCAGGTTTCTTGCAAATCATCATTGTTACCTCCTTTGACTTGGTTAGAGTTCTATGAGGCCTTTATGGCCAAGTTCTTACCTTAGGGCGATAGAGAGCATCAGAGAGAGGAGTTCACTAGACTTACTCAGGATTCTATGACTGTCTCGAAGTATGAGACCTGTTTCCATTAGCTTGCTCTTTTTGGGGCCATAATTATGCATACTGAGTCTGACAGAGTTCGTAGATTGGTTTGGGGGCTACGGAGAGAGTTTAGAGAGCCTGCAGAGATATTGGTTGCTAGTGGTCGGTCATTCCAGGCTATTGCGGACTATGACCGCACAGTAGAGAATTTGCACCGACATAACACTGGGGCTAGAGATAAGAGGCCTCGACATCAGGGCGGTTACAGTGGGTCCTAGTACATTAGTAGGGGTTCAGGCCAGTGGGGCCGGGATATCAGCCACAACAGCATCAGGGTCAGACTAGTCGATCAGTTCAGGCTTCACTTCAGTTTTCTGGTTCTCAGTTTGAGCAGGGTCTGAGCAGTCAGCGTAGTTACAGTGGTCAGCCTTCGAGGGGTACTACTTCTGGGGTATCAGGCCGAGTTGGCCACATAGGGTTAGTGGGTTCGTCTCGGCAGGGTGGGCCATTAGGGCCTTGCTATGAGTGTGGAGTCAGCGATCATTTTGCCAGAGATTTTCCCTAGCGGGGCACAACCTTCTATGAGTGCGGAGTTCATGGTCATTTGCTAGAGATTTCCCCCAGCGAGGTACAGTTCAGCCAGCCGCTTTGCTGGCTCAGCCTTTTTGCTCAGTTCAGCCATCTGCTCGAGGAGGTGTTGGTCAGGGTAAAGGTGGCATCCCACTAGGTAGGCCAGGTGGTAGGGATGGCAGTCAGTCAGATGGAGGTCATCGTCAGTTCTATGCGGTCCTTGGGAGACCAAAGGCAGAGGCCTCATATGCCGTGATTAGAGGTATGATTTTTTTATATTGCCATCCAACTTATTCTTTGTTTGATCCTAGATCCACTTGTTCATATGTATTTTCCTACTTTTTGCCTTGTTTGGGGTTGGCTAGTGAGCCGTTATCTATGCCTCTTTCTGTTTCGACCCCAGTAGGAGATTCTTTAGTAGTGGATCAGATTGTGAGATCTTGTTTGATATTTATTGGTGATTTGGAGACTTGGGGTGATTTGATGATCCTTGATATGTTAGATTTTGATGTGATACTGGGCATGGACTGGTTATCCCCTCATCGTGCGATTTTGGATTGCTATGCCAAGACCGTCACTATAGACGTGCCCGGTGTATCCCTGGTTATGTGGCAGGGTTCTATTATCCGCACACCGTCAGGGATCATCTCTTGTCTTCGAGCTAGGAAGTTGATCTCTCGTGAGTGTTTAGCTTATCTAGCATATCTCCGAGATGCTAGTTCTAACACTTCTTCCCCTAAGTCCATCCCTGTGGTTATAGACTTCCTAGATGTGTTCCCTACCGACCTGCTAGGCCTTCCACCTGAGAGGAATATTGATTTTGCTATTGAGTTAAAGCCGAGCACTAGGCCTATTTCTATTCCTATCTCTAGCCGAGTTGAGAGATCTTAAAGATCAGCTCCAGGACTTGTTATCTAGGTTCATTAGACTGAGTGTGTCATCTTGGGGTGCTCCTGTTCTCTTCGTAAAGAAAAAGGATGGGTCGATGTGGATGTGTATTAATTATCGGTAGATGAATAAGGTGACAGTGAAGAATAGGTATCTGATGCCAAGGATTGATGACTTGTTTGATCAGCTTTATGGTTCAGCCATGTCTTTGAAGATTGATTTGAGGTCCAGCTACCACCAGTTGAGGATTAGGGTGGAGGACATCCCTAAGACAGCATTCAGGACACATTATGGCCATTATGAGTTCCTGGTGATGTCTTTTGGATTGACTAATGCCTCCGCAACTTTCATGGACTTGATGCATAGGGTACTTAGCCCGTACTTGGATATGTTCGTGATAGTCTTCATTAATGACATTCTGATATACTCGAGGAGTAGGGATGAGCATGAGCAACACTTGAGGACTGTACTTTAGACTTTGAGTGATCATCAGCTTTATGCCAAGTTCTCAAAGTGCGAGGTTTGGCTTGAGTCAGTTGCATTGCTAGGGCACGTGGTGTCTAAGGATGGGATTAGAGTTGATCTGGGTAAGATTTCAGCAGTTCATGATTGGCCCAGACCTACTACTCCTACCGAGGTTCGCAACTTTGTTGGGGTAGCCGGGTACTACAGATTGTTTGTTGAGAGATTTTCATCCATAGTAGCACCCTTGACTATGCTGACTAGGAAGGATGTTCCATTCCATTGGTCGAATCAGTGCGAGAATAGCTTCCAGAGGCTTAAGGCCTTGTTTACTTCAGCTCTAGTTTTGACTTTGCTAGTTGAGGGTTAAAGTTTCTCTGTGTATTGTGATGCTTCAGGGGTCGGTCTTGGTTGTGTGTTGATGCAGCAGAGTCGTGTGATTGCATATGCATCAAGGTAGGTAAAGGTTCACGTGCGCAACTATCCCACCCATGATTTAGAGTTGGCGGCGGTAGTTTTCGCGCTCAAGATCTTAAGGCACTACTTATATAGAGTTCATTATGAGAAACTCACTGATCACCGTAGTCTTCAGTACATTACGAGTCAGCAAAAACTGAACTCGAGTCAGAGGAGATGGATTGAGTTGTTGAAGGACTACGATTTCACTATTTTATACCATCCGGGCAAGGATAATATGGTAGCGGATGCCTTGAGTCGGAAGGCGGAGTATGGGCAGCCTAGCTTTACTTTCAGTTTTTGAGCAATCGTTGGCCTTGGACACTAGTCCTTGGCTAATCATTTGGTTAGGCTTGACTTGTCGGACCCTAGCAGAGTTCTTGCCAGTATTGAGGTTCGTTCTACTCTAGTTGATCAGATTTAGAGTCGATACTTTGAGGATCAGAGTTTAGGTGACCTTCATGATCAGGTAGCTCGGGGTGAGGCCAGCCGGGCTACTTTGGATTAGGATGGTATTCTGAGGTTTAGTAGTCAACTTTGTGTTTCGAGGGTTGGTGATTTGATTCAGTTGATACTCTATGAGGCAGATTGTTCTAGATACTCAATTCATCCTGGTGCAGTGAAGATGTATAGGGATTTGAGGAAGCTTTACTAGTGGAGTGGAATGAAGCGGGACATAGCGGAGTTTGTATCTCGATACTTGATCTGTCAGCAGGTTAAGTTTGAGCACATGAGACCTAGTGGTTTGATGCAGTGACTTCCCATTCCTAAGTGGAAGTGGGAAAGGATTCCTATGGATTTCGTGGTTGGCTTGCCTCACACTTCTCAAGGTTTTAATTCCATTTGGTGTGATTGTGGATCGGCTGACTAAGTCGGCCCTCTTCTTGCTAGTTCAAATTTCTACGGTGCTGAGAGGTTAGCTCAGATTTACATTCGTGTGGTTATTTGGTTGCATGGGGTCCCAGCTTCTATCATTTTAGACCATGACACTCAATTCACATCTCAGTTCTGGAGAGCTATACAGAGGGATTTGGGTACAAAGTTTTAGCTTAGCACTGCTTTCCACTCTCAGACAGATGTCCAGTCCGAGAGGACTATTCAGGTCCTGGAGAACATGCTTCGGGCCTGTGTTATTGACTTTAGAGGTTCATGGGATCAGTTTGTGCCCTTGGCTGAGTTTTCTTATAATAATAGCTTCCATTCAAGCATCAGCATGGCACCCTTCGATGCTTTATATGGTAGGCATTGCAGATCGCTGATTAGTTGGTTTGATGGTTTAGAGTCTAGACCCCAGAGTACATATATAGTTTGGAATTCCTTAGACCGGGTCCATGTGATCCAGGACAGACTTAGAGCAGCTCAAAGTAGGTAGAAAAGCTACGATGATTGTAGACTTCGTGCCTTGGAGTTCACTGTTGGTGACCTGGTATTCCTTTGAGTATTGCCCGTGAAGGGCGTGATGAGATTCGGTTGGTGGGGCAAGCTTAGCCCCAGGTTCATTGGGCCGTTTGAGATTCTCCAGAGGGTTGGTAGTATTGACTACAAGTTAGCCTTGCCTCCGATATTTTCAGCTGTGCAACCCATTTTTCATGTCTCGATGCTATGCCAGTATATTCCAGATGAGTCTCATGTGTTGCATTAGGACTCGGTTTAGCTAGATGAGAGTTTATTCTTTGTTGAAGAGCTGATAGCTATTCTGGCTAGAGATATCAGGAGATTGAGATCTAGGGAGATTCTGGTTATGAAAGTTTAGTGGAGGCATCGTTCGGTCGAGGAGGCTACTTTGGAGACCGAGAGTGAGTTGCGTGCCTAGTATCCACAGTTGTTGGAGCCTTCAGGTACTCCCTTCTCCTTGACTTTCGAGAATGAAAGTCTTTTTAGTAGTGGATGTTGTGATGACCCTTCTGGTCATCTTTGTATTTACGCATTCATTGTACTGTTAGAGCTTTCATATAGCGACCTCAAGTCATTTATGGCTTGCTAGGACCGATAGTTTGGTGCCCTGGTCGTTCGTTTAGTTGTTTTGGCTGTTTGCCTATTTTAGAGCCTTAACATAGAATATCATTAACTTTAGTCAACATTCTTAGCTAACATGCTCAGAATTGAATTTCGACAGTTCCGTTAGCTCCGGAGCATTGAGTTTGGTCTAGTTGGACCTTTAGTCGAGCCCTGAGAACTTCTAGTGTGGGTTTTGTGTTGCTTTTTCTATTTTTAGGCCATTTGGAGTTGTAAGTGCAACTTGGGTCAACTTTCGATGATCGGAGCGTCAGATTCAAAATTTAACGATTCCATCTTCTTCGGAATGATGTGTTTAGGTTAGGTTGGTGGTTGGTTTGGGTCCCGGGTGAGCTGGGCTCATTTTGGCTAGTTGGTTGGTTTTAGTTAGCATTGACTCGGGTCAACATTTCTACGAAACGACCTCATATGGTATTTTTGTCAATTCTGTTGAGTGCGAAACGTTGTTTCCACTCTATTAGCATTTTTGGTTTTGAATATCGGTTTCCGATTGTGCCCAGAATGCCCCGTGGAGTTTTAAAAAGTTGTAGATTTTTAGTTCAGGCCAGGACTTCAGCGCAATCACGCCAAGGCCATGGCAATTGCGCCTCAGTGCCTGCAGTCGGCCAGCGCGATAGCGCCTTTCAGGCACGATGGCGTCTTGGCGCCTGGCTTCCTTTAGCGCGATGGCGTTGTGTTGGCGCCGTTGGCGCTGACCATTTTTCCAGCACTATATATTTCTGAGTTTTCATTTTTCCAGCCATTTCCTCTTATTTCTCCCAACTCCAAACACAAATTCTCTCTACCAAATCGCTCTAAATGAGTTCCTAACCTTGGGGAAACCTTCATTCATCGATTATCCGTGCTTCGTCAATAGTTGGTAAGTCTTCTTCCCCAACTTGCTCTTCCTTTGTTTTCTAAGAAACCACCTTTGTTGAAGAATTCTCAAAGATTGGAAATTCTTGTAGATTCTTCCCAGTTTGTGAATGCATAATTGTGGGTCCGTGGAACTCGTTGTTCGGGTGTAATTTCTCACTTTTTGGTAAGCTTTCTCGCTCAAAATTTCAATTTTGTTCTTAAAATTCCTTCTTTAAATCCCCTCTTGAGCGGTCTGTTTTGAAGCCTTTCCCTTGGCTAAAATTGCTCATTTTTGGAGCATGTCTTCTTGGCACCTTTGTGGGCATCGTGCTTCTTTTCGTTTTTAGTTACAGGGCCCACGGGCCCATCGATGACCTTAATTTTGGCCCGGCTATTACTATAGCAATATGGGTATTGTTAGACTCGTCTTGATGTGTTATTTATGTTTATGATAGTTTGATTATCATTCGGAGCTTCTCGGAGCATTTCAGCCTCGGATATTGTCATGCCAGCAGCTTGTTGTCGGACAATAGGTAGGTTACGGTCTAAGCTCCCTAGACTTAGCATATATCGGATACAATTGTACTAATTGACATCCTGGGTTGGGTTATTAGCTTGGTACCACAGACCTTGACCCTTTTTCCATGATTTGCCTCATTTTTTTCCTCCATTGTATGTTGTGTTCTTCGTAGTTGATATTATCACCCTTATGGTCGTGTATGGCCTTGTGTGACTCTGGACCATAAATGAGGGGCTATTCGGGGGTGTCCGTGAGTTCTGGACATCGTTATCGTGATATTATGCTGGCTATCTGTACTATAGAGCGATTGGAGCATGTGCAAGGCCGATAGGTTATTTGTGGGTCGGGGGCCACTATTGTGATTGTGTATACCATTCATCATATATATAGAGTGAATTTCTTCATGATTTTACTACGGTTTTGTCTTCGAGCCTACTATTACTGGATTTCTAAACCATGCATGGCCTGTGGGGCCTATTTTTGGTGAAAATGATTAAAAAAGGGTTTTGGTACCATCTTAATGGATCTTCTTGGGGTAAGGGGGAGTTAAAGGATGTTTTATCACTATTTCTACTTATACTAGACTTGGGGGGGTCGAACGCTAGACTTACTTTACTATAACTTCCGAGGTAATGCTAGACTCGGCGGGGCCGTGTGCTAGGACTATTTGACTTACTGATTTAGAACTGGATACTCTCCGGGAAGCTTTACTTGGGGATTTTTTAAAATTGCGGGGCATCTAGTATGCTAGTCAGGGGCCTCCATGGACCATGTCATTCCAGACCAGGGGCTACGTGTTGCGAGTGCCGAAAGGGGGGTATACAGCGTAGTAGAGGTATACGGGTGCGACCTTCCATGGATCCTGTCTTCTGGGCCTCATAGGATGCCGAAAGCAGGTAACATACGGTACTACTAGGACTCTTGGCTTAGCATGGCATGCCATATCATTCATTATGTGAGGTTCCACCCTTGTTTGTTGTTTGCTGAGTGTACGCTCTGATAGTATGGGATGTCGGAGGATTTGTCTTCACTTGTTTGTGTTCCTCAGGGGTATGAGTGCCCGTAGGACTGTAGGTAGACTTATGATTTCTATTTTGCACTATTGTGGTTCTTATGACTCTTGATATTGATTAAGTTGTGTTTGGGTTTCTGTTGTTAGCTCTTGACTTGAGATTAGTAGGCTTATTTGGGTTATTGTATCTTGTATTCGAGGATGATTATTGTTATCTTTTCTCCCCTTCTCTATCCATTGAGGTTACCGGTATACCGCCTACTTTCTGAATCTCTCTTTATTTACTTGTTGTTGCGAGGTTCTCGGGTATGTGCTTCTTCTTTCACCTGTGATGCATATTCTAGTAGCTAGCCATGTGTGTTGTTCTTATTTGTATCCCTTCCGTGCTAGCTTCCGTGTGTTTATTCATTGCCTTCTGTGACTATTTGTTCCTATTCTGTCTTTTACTGCTCTTTTATCTTATATGTGCCCAGTCGGCCTATGATACCTACTGGGTACCTTATGCTTCGCATTTGGTGCTCATACTAAACTCTACATCTTCTGGTGCAGATCCTAGTATGGGTCATCATCGTTAGCTCATTGGAGACTCGTGCATGTAGCAGTTTTGGGATATCTTCGGACTGAGGGTCAGCTCTAGTGGATCAGAGCTTAGCTTTTAGTTTATCTTTTGTTAAATGTACTGCACTATCATTCGGAGACATTTGTATATATTATTTTGGATCATTGTACTCTGCTGATGTAGTTCAGGATCTTTAATATGATACTAGGTTTTGTGGTTCGATTTAGCTTCCGCGTTTGTATATATATATTCCTGTTATCTATCTTTATTCTTGTTCCTTTGCTTCCGCTTAGTTATATCGTTTCTTCCACTTAACTATTAGGTAGTAGCCCATTACTAGTCAGTCTGGGCTACGTGATGTAAAATGATACACCAAAGATGAACACAACAAATAAAATAGATATGGATTCAAAGGGTTATCAAGAAAAGAAAGAAATTAGATAAGGGAGAATAGAAATTAGAAGAAAGAAAGGTTAATCTAACAATTAAATACACAAATAATTATCAGATTAAATCATGAGAGAAGAGAATCAACTCATACAAGGAATTCTTACCAAGAATTCAAGAAAGGTTCATGAAGAGATAAAAGGATTTTCCCCAAAACTCACAAAAGAGCCAAGTGCATCCAAAAACTAACTAACTAATGAAATAAACCGTAATTTCTACTATTTATAATAGAAGACAAACTAACCTAAGCTAGTTACAATAATACCCTTGAGCTAAAAACAAGGAAACTAATGAAATTGTTTTATCTAGTAAATAAATTATCCAAAATGTAATCGTCTCTTGATTAAATTTCCACTTTAGTATATTGTAGACCTTCCATGCTTCTTTCATTAATCTTCTAAGGTCTTCAAAATACTTCGGGTCTGGTTGATGGTCTTCATACCCATGATGACTAATTCATATTCCATCATTCTCCCCTTCTTGAAAAGAATTCTTCCTCGAATTCAAATCTTGCAAAACAAAGGAGAAAACAACAACTAGACAAAGATTATCATAATTCTTTAAAATAATGCCAACACAACAAGAAACATCACCGGGATCAAATACAAACTTTAATCCCCTAACAATATCAAGAATCACAATAAGTATCCCCAAAAATATCAATAAGAAATCATCATTCAAAAATAAAATCAAATTAAGCTCTTTAATTAGATCACGCCAATCTTTAAATAACTTGTCATCACATTTGAGAAAAGAAGTATTGACATAATTTAACAAGAATGTATATTCAAAAAATGGAGTAGAATAAGTAAATAAATAAATACCCATGCTAGCATCAATTACTTCACTTTTATTTGTAGGCTCATTATTATCTTCCCACATTGTATCCCATAGTAAATTACCATATATCTTGTTACCTTCAAATATTTCTACACCATCAACTTCACCAAACATATCACTATGTTCATCATTAGAAATGATCATGTTATCTTCAAATAAAAAACATTATCTTTAAAGAGAGAAAAGTCAATATTCCATGAAGAATCCAAGCATTTAAATTCACTCTCAAAAAGATAAATGTCCTCTTTCACAAGATTATCCATGATATGATCACTATGAGTGAAACAAGAGATAGGATCAACAACACTATGCATACTCCAAGAGTCACTTGTTTGTCCTCCAAACTTATTAGTTCTCACATCACTAGTTGGAAAAAATTTAAGCTCACAAGAATCAACAATTTTGATTTCACACTTTAACTCAACTAATGGAGTAAAGTCAAAATGCAATAAACCATTACTACTTTTGAAATGACACAAGTTGCCACCAACATCATGAATTTCATCAAATAAAATCAACATATGACCTTGGTTCTTTTTCGAGGGGGTCCCTTTGAACCGGGTAAAAAAAAAATTTAGAGTAATTTTTTTATTCTTATTTTTTGGAATAGATTTTTTTGGAGAGAAAAGAAAAGACTTTTTTAAACTTTTTTGATACTAGCATATTTAGGCCTGAGTTTGAGTAGTATTTTTCTATGAGTGCTTGAGTATGAAATAAAATAGCAGACTTTTTGACACCTAGGTTCAAGGTAGTGACTTTGTATATATCTTATTCTTATTTTGTATTTTGTGTCACGCCCCGAGGCTACCCCCTGGACGTAACACGGTGCTTAGTATCACAACTGACCCCAAGCTAACCCATGGCCTGGTATGTCTAGATAATTTCTGATAAAAATTCAACGATGTAGAAAACTGAAGCATTTAAATACGTGAGATGGGAAAGAAACTCAAACATGACTGAATATATATATAGATATATGAAAACGTGTTAAGTCTGAAAGTAATTTGAAATACTCAAAAACTGATTCTAGTCTATTTTCGAAAGCCTCTAACTGAAGTGAGTTGTTGGGACAAGCCCCCATCTAACTCTAAAAGTCTGAAACTGAAGTAGTAATGCTGAAATAATTGAATCTAACTATCGTCCTCAGATCTATGAGGACTCACAACTGGTCTGCTGAGTAAGAACTGGAAATCGAGCTAAGCAATTTGGATGCTTAGCGCCTGAACATATATCATGAAATGATGTAGCACAAAATATACGTCAGTACTTCAGATATACTGATCATGTAGGATATATAACCAAAGTTGTAAGTCATAAATACTGATAGAGAAGTATATACTGAAATATGAACTGAAGAATAATTGTATGCAATGACCAAGTAACTGAACATGAATATCATAACATGCTGATCTGAACTGAATAACTAAATACACGTTCAATATAATATTGAGTCTGACTATGGGAGCTACTGTTAACCGATATACCTCAAGCTGAGCTGGCTATGAGGCCAACTTGTAACCCTGGATGGAAAGGTGTTCGTACCTTTCTAAGGGTACAAACTAATCTGACGTGGATCCACTAAACTGATGTCCACAAGGGACAAGGGTAACCATCCTAAAGCTTACAGTTGGCCCCTTCCTGACCTACGGTGGCACCGTAGTTCTAGGACTTAGAGTCTGCTACTAAAAGTCTCATCCTAAAGCTGATAGATGAGCCTTCATCCCTTCGTTCGCTCGGTACTAAGCCTACTCCCAACTGAATGTATAAGCAATAAATGCAACTGAAGTGCTGGATAGCTCAAATATTGATAATCATCTGAGATTGCAATAATAATACTGAAACTGATAGCATTCTAATCCTGAAGCATAACTGACAGAGTTATCTGATTAGCAAGTATAGATCATGAGTACTGAAATCAACAAATGCTAGGGTTATTGAGTTATGTACATATAGTTATCCTAGGTTCCCAAGAAATCATGTAAACAATATCATACAAGCAATAGAATTTGAATTGCACTGATTTGATGAAAATTAGGAACCCTAGGTCTGAAGAACTAGTTGAAAACTGGAGAACTAAACTGAGTCTAAGAACTCAATGGGTGAAAGGAACCCACTGATGAAATCTCACATACCTGGAAAAGATTCTAGGGTTGAACCTTCGGATTTGGGGCTGAGCTTGAAGAAAACCCTCTTTGCTTGTTCTTAAGAGGAAATGTTTCTTTTCTGATATAATTTTTCTAAGTCTAGATTTAGTTTAGGAGTTATGAGGGAAAAAGCATAAAAACCCTTTAATTACTCCCAAAATGACTTAGGATTAGAGTTAAAAGAATTAGGAAAAGACCAAAATGCCGCCAACATAAAACAGAATTTTCAGAAAATCCCTCACTAGACGGGCCGCTCGACGGGCGTCAGACCTGAGAAGGCTTGTTAGCCAGGGCGTCGGAATAGGGCAGACTGGGATGGCCCTCTAGACAGTCCCCATGATGTCTCCCATGGCCCATTGTGTCCACAACGGCCGTGGCAACAGCCCATCGGGGCTGACGAGACTTGGGATGGGGCACTGGTGGTTTTCCATGGGCTGCCCCATGGCCCATTGGACCTCTGACACCCATGAGATTATGACCCAACCTATCGGGCCGTGTGGACACCTACTCTAATCACCAAGATAGATGAACTCTTACCACCCAACCAATAGGTAACATGCGGAAATTAAGGTAAAACCTTAGTCAAAACATTTTATACATGAGAAATCTCTTGTTACAAACATGTTCAAGAAAGTAAACGACTTAACACTTGTGCAAAACCTTTACAACATTTTAATCCCCTCCTTAGGATCTAGTCTAAACAGGTACAAGAGCTTCTACAAGATGACAAAAGAGATAAAAGACCCAACTTCCGCCATGGAATAGAAGACAGAAGTTGCTGGAGACCCTCATCGCCGTGAACCTATGAAACATCACCAACCTGCAACCAGACTATACCAAAAAGGTATAGCAAGAGTAGAGTCAGTACAAACACACGTACTGGTAGGCATCATCGGTCGACCCAAATCCCCTCCTACCATCATATAAGAAGAACAGGGAAATACATGACTGAAATTAAATAACTTGGTTCCCACCCCCACATTCTTCCGCTGCCAACTCCCTCATTCTCAAGGCTTCCAAGTCGCACTAATCTTAGAGTTCCTAAGCCTTACCTTATCCAAGACTTCCCAAGTCTCACTTACCCCTTAGAATTCCCACGTAACCTTACTTAATCCCAGACTTAGCCCGGCTAACTGCCCAACTCAACCACTTGTACTTGTAACATTTCTCACCAGGGTCAAACCCTCCACGGATCTCTAGTAAACCTTCTAATAAGCTCATAACAACAAGGAGTTACAACCCCAGACTCTCATTCTTCCTCCCATACCTAACCTTCACACAAACTCCGCCTAGCAACCCTTGCTACATTAAATAACAATACTAGAGTTACCTCTAAATTCCCTTTTCCACATATAACCCGGACCCTCCAAGGATCCCCTTAACCACACCTAAGTGTCCAACCTGCTACCCCGGTCTACACCAAGACCAACCCTTAGCTTATCAACCATAATTAACCCCTGACCGTCCTTAGTACCTTTATTGACAATAACTCATGAACTTGAGCCTCTTCCACGTAGTCTTGACCCACCCCGGGATCCCTTCTAGACAATTACCAAAATGTCCATGAACAACCCAGCCTATCCCAAGACTAACACAGCAGTTATACAATAGTTCCCCGCCACTCAAGGACCGCCAAATAATAGCACCTTTCAATAAACAACCCGGTCCACTTACAAAACCAATATCAAGTATCACATTCAGTAAAACAACCCGGTCCATACACGAACCAATAACAATCAATGTAATACAAAAATCAACATGCAATATGCAATAAAGTAAACCCGTACCAGGCGTGGTACCCATGCCAACCAATTGTCACACCCGTACCAGGCGTGGTACCCGTGCCAACCATTTGTTATACCCGCACCAGGCGTGGTACCTATGCCAACCATTTGTTATACCCGTACTAGGCGTGGTACCCGTGCCAATCATTTGTTATACCCGTACCAGGCATGGTACCCAATCCAACTGAATGTCAATAACCATAGTCAATAGATGAACACACACAACTTGTAAAACCAATAAGTAAACATCGTTCAACACAGACTATAAATAGGAACCTAGACATTCCACACAACTTTCCTAAGCAATGTAAAGAATACAATCACTTAGACATGAGTATATGAACATATAATATTCACCGAAAATCATAAGCCATGACCTACCCCTTTTTGGGTACAACTACGAACCATCAATTTCCGTCCGAAGATTATTCCCCAGTTCACCCTTTTTATTAGAACATGTAACTAGAGATTTCCCTTTTTGTGATAAACATACAAACATGCTACATGATTCCCTTCCAAACCTTAGCAAGACCGCCGCTAAGCCTCAAGCCCTAAATATTCCTGAAACCCCACCTAGGAGTTTCCTATCCCCTCTTCCCGCATGCTTCCCAAGAACCTTCCAGACATACCAGTCCATCAACCCATCATTTTATGTCAACAAAATAAATAAGCTAACCACATAATACCATTCACAAAACCCACCGTTTACTCCGTACATCCTAGAAACAACACAACAATTCCAGAATCTGCCAAACTCCATGTTCAAAGGCCTAAAACATGGATTCTCCATTTCTACTATACAAGGTACGAAAAGTAAACAGGTCTAACTACTCATAAAACCTAGCCTACCTGGGCGCCAAATAGCTATAATGATGCATTTATGGCTCCGTGGCTACATTCATAATTGAATTATGATCCTGGAATCTGTCGTTCCACGTCTCTTCATCCATGACCTCTCTTCCTCATGATTTCCCAACCTTGGAGCAGCATGGGAGGGTTTTTGGAGGAACCCTCATATGTTTCTCAACTGAGGAGAAGAGACTTTTTAATAAAATCCCATCACAGGCATTCTGCCTCCCACAGACCCGCTATAGCAATCCGCCTTACCACGACAGCGGTGTCGCTATAGCAGAATAATTACCGCTATAGAAGTGTGACGTCATCCCGGATTCTATTTGGAAATCAAGAATTTTCCCTGAAGTCACCCCATTTACCCTGAAAGTATTTTGACCATTTTTCCAATTTTATGGGATCGAGAAAAATTAACATAACGACGGACCTGATCGTTACACGTGAGGACCCCTATCTGACTGGAGTTGGCTGACAGAGCCTCTGGTCTCTTCCCACAGGGACCCGATGGGCTGTCATGTCCATGATGCCCGTTGGTCAGCCCGTGGGGCTTGACTAACAGATGAAATTTTGCTGAGTTTTTCTGAGTTCTAGATTTTAAATGCTGGTCTAATTTTTGGGGTGTTACAGTTTGCTATGATCCTGTCTGTTTTAAAAGTAGAATTGATCCATCTTGATTGAGACTTGTTCCATGAGAGGAGATGATTTCTTATATATTCCATGTTTTGCATCTTAGTCTAGGACTTGCCCTGCATGTTATTGAAATGAAATAAAAAGTATTGCTTTGTTTAGAAGATAATATAGGCTTTCTTTGATATGTCTTGTGAATTTTAGCCTTTTCAGATATTATATGACTAGTTACCCCTTTGAGCATTTAGCCTTTCATTTTGTAGTCGTATTTTTTGCCTTGATCCTTTTGTTGAATCCCTAGTTTTTGCACCTGCTTCCTTAAGTACTGTAGCATGGACTGTGATAAAATTATTAGATTTTAAAAAATGGATGGTTGAGTGAAAAAGATGACTAATGATAGCTACAAAGTGATGAAAAGGCCCTCTTAGAAAAGAATGTGACATGAAAAAAAAGAAAAAATTACTTGAATATATATATATATATATATATATATTATTGAAGCATTCTTGATATGATGAGAATTACTAGTGAAAATAATTGAAGAGAGGGTTGAAAAAAAAGTGATAAAAATAATGGGTGATGAAGTCTAAAAAAGTGTTAAGTGCTTAGGGAAGTATAAGTCACTATTATATAGTTTCTTACCCGTTCCTTAGCCAACATTACAACCCGTAAAAGTCCTATTTGATTCTATTCTAGCATACTTAATTAGTGGAGATGTACATAATGGGCAAGCCTATGGTTCTTTGTGCATACATGTGAATTCTTTTGTGAGTGCGAGAGGTGTTCGTTGATGCTAAGTCCTTAATTTATATTCAATTCTTTGAATTAAGTGTGTGGACTATTTATTTTTGTGAGGTCACTTGTTTCATGACAGATAGGTGATTTTATTAGCTTTTTTTGATGGAGTAAGTGAGCAAACTTAATTTGATGAGTTAGAGTAAGTCCATCCTTTAGGCTAGGAGGTTAGACGTTTGTTGTTTATTTGTATATCTTGCATAATGATCAGGAAGGGTACTTGATGTTGTTATTTTTTACATGGCCTAATTGTTTATATCAATCAAAGTGGTGGTATTTCTAGTTTTTGTTTTGAGCTCTAATGCTTGCTCGAGGACGAGCAAAAGTCTAAGTGTGAGGTATTGATGTGAGGCCAAAAACACATATATTTAATCATTATTTACCTCATATTTAGTCTTTTCATTATCATTTTGTAGAATTGATTTTATGAATTATTCTTACGTTGAGTATTTTATGTGTAGGATTAAAATGGTGGAAATTTGAAGAAATTTGGAGAAGAAATGAATTAACAACGAGAAATCATATAAGAAAATCAAGCACGCAGCTTAATAGATTGAATATAATATTTTATTATTATTCATACATATGAATTGAATGGGTTCTGCAGAGGATTACCACATGGCAGCCAAGGAAGACACTAGGAAAATTAAAGGCGGCGGCAGTAACATACGCCCAGTGAAAATCCAATTTAATTGGATTTTGGTTTCCCAATTCATTTTGGACTCAGTTATTTTATTTGAGGCTTTTTTTCTACATCTATAAATAGTCCATAAGAATAAGTATTAGGAGAGAACATACATACTTTTTTTACTTTTAACTTTGTAAGCTAGGAAGAGCTAAGAACCGCCGTAGATGCCGAAGAATTTTGGTTTATTCTATTCTTCTCCTTTATTATTTATTTGTGTTCTTGAATTATTTTTCTACTTTGAAATAATTTTCATGGTTAATATAAGTAAGTCTTTTATTATGTATTATTCTATGATTCTTGCAAGCATGAGTAGCTAAATACCCTAACTTGGATTGTGGGAACCATGATGAATTAATAAATGTAGGTTAAACAGTTAATGATTCTAGGAAGGTGTTTATGCATGTATTGTTCTTCCCTTCACTTTGATTGATTTTTAATGATGCGCAGTGTTAGAACTCACCTTATTCGTACTTGCCAGACCAAGGGGATAACGAATGGGAAAAGGGATGTTACAACGGAGATTTGAGGCTATCAACCCTCGTCTAATAGCTTGACCTTGTCCGAGAATAGCTAACTTGAGATCAAAGGTAAGGGTTAGTAAAGCATACACTCGTAGATGGATCAAGTTACGTGGTGAAATTCTTCTATCTAAGGGACCAACCATTTAGTTGAACTTAACTTACCGATCTTGCATGTTAAGCACCATAATAGATAATTAATTGCGTATACCTCCTAAGTTATGAAATTATGGTGAACACAGTCCTCATTACCTTTAATTCTTTAAACACATTTAAATATTAAATTACTAATAAATTCTATCCTTACTTTTGACACAAAAATCCCCCCTTTATAAAATAAAGACAACCGATTGAATATTCATTATTGACGTATTTCTTTCATATTCCTCGTAGGATCGATCCTAACCTCAGTTAGGTTCTATAGTTGATAACGACCATTTTATACTTCATAAAAGAGGGTTAATTTGGGCATACCAAATTTTGAGCGATGAAATCCAAAGAAAGATAATTTCGTGTACTTGATTTTTGAATTGAAACCCAACGAGAAATGGTTGCTGTTTTGATCCTTTTTTGGTAAGGATGGAAAAAAATGACTTGTTTATTGAAAATCATTTTGAAAATATAATTAAAGTTTCCAAAACATCTTAAATTTAAAGCAAGAGTCGCCACTGAGTTTTTATAAAGTAAAAACCAAGAAAAAACTTATAAGATCTTTTAAAACCCCAAAACAGATAAAGGTTTCGAAAGTTAAGAGATTAAGGGTAAGGATGCAGGTTAATACTCTTGGAAGGGTGTTAAGGCACCAAGAGTATTCGCTAACTCGCGGTTTCCCGGGCTTGTTTGAAAAACTAACTTGTTGACTAACTTTTGAAAATGGGGTTGATTTGTATAAAAATGCCTTATTTTTATAAAGAGTTGATTTTAAAAGAGATAATGCATGAAAGGGTTGTTTTTACACATGAAGGAAAAAGAGTTGATATTTGATTGAAAAAACTTTTACGAACAGTAATTGGTATTAAAACGTTTAAACAGAAATTTCGACTTTGTTTAGGAATAATTCAACTAAGCTTTACAAAGTCAGTCCAAATTATACAATTTAAACTAATCAATCAACTGAAGAGTTTGAAAATTAAAGACATAAATAATCATGTCATTAATTTCTAGTGTGTGGGCCCTCTTTAGGCCCACCGCCATTTTTCTTTGGACTTAGTCCATTTTTTTCAACTTTTTGCCCTTTTGGGCTGCTGCTACTTCGTAGTGGGCTTTGGCCCATTTTCTTCATTCTTGCTTAGTCCATTATTTTTTTGGACTTTTATGCCGGTACAAATTTGTTTGGGCTTGACCCAATTTTCTTCTTCTGCTTCTGCTTCATTTCCACAAGTTCAGCTCCCTTTGGGCTTAGTCAGGCGGACCCAGACAATGTTGGGCTAGGCCTAACGGAAGAAATGCAAAGGATGAATTTGGGAGTCCAATTGGACTCCACCATATTTACCATGCATAAAAGAGAAGTAGCATAAAGATTAGCATATGTTCAAGTAAAATTAGGCAAGAATAATTAAGCAATATACAGATTTCATGCTAAAAATATATTTCCTAACAGTCAATTTACTTGCAATCAATTATCACTTAGAAATTCATACAAAATTTAAACATATGAAATAGGATATCTAGACTAGTCCAAGACAACAAATCATAAATTTTTATCACCTAAGGTATGTACTATTATGATCACAGTTTTCCAAATTTCAAACACCAACAAAGATCATTCATTTGAACTTATCATTTTTTTGTAGAGGTCAAAGAAGATAAAAGAGAATAGATCAAATAGATGTTCAAAGAGGTTCTGTTATGGCATGGAAAGTGGGAGGTATGTTCTGCACAGGTGGAGGCTGGACGTGTGGAACAGTATTTGGGTACGTGGGGGTAAAATTATGTGGGTTAACGATGTTGGTGGCATTAGGATGGTTGTTTTGGGAGTTGTAGGTGTTTTATTGAGTGTTCTGGAGGTTTGGAGGGTTTTCTGGGAGATAGGAACCTGGATTGTTGTTCTGATTAGTATGTTGAACAGGGGGAATATGGGTTTGGTACAGGGACCTGATGAGGGAGGGGTTATTGTGGATAGGTTCATTTGAAGGTCTGGGAACGGAAGAGGAAGGGATGTCTTTTGGTTGATTTCCAGTTTGCGGGGAATTGAGTGGAGGGTTTTTGAGAGAGGGCTGAGAGTCACCCAAAGCAGGAGTATTGGAGGCGATAGCTAAGCTAGCCATGTCCTTGGCTTTCTGTACTTCTTCCTGCATCTTTTCTAACTTCTTTGCAAGCTCCGTGATCATTTCGTTTTGTTCAGCAATGACGTTATCCCTTATAGCCATAGCATTTTCTTCCTCACTATTGGTCATTCTTTGTTCAGACAAGCGAGGGTCAGAGGATGAATCTAAGCGTGCTTTCAAACGAGTGAAGTAAGAGTGTTCAGCCAGTTTCTGTCAACATAAACTAGTTTCTTTTATCTGTTGAAACGAAAAACAACTAAAAGGCCACTATGTTAGGTTTCGTTAGTGACAAATAATAAAAAATATATAGCAAGAAATAAACACATAAAAATTGCTTTAAACACATAAAATTTGCTTTTCGTCAAGGCAAATTGGTCCACGGGTGGTTTTGACTTAATTATTTCAAAGGACAGGATTTTGTCCGTTGATTTGGGATAAGTAGGCTTCGTCAGTAAAGGTTGATTTTATTGATCTTGTAGCATCTTTGCCTGTTATCCTTCTAAACTCTTTGTCGTCTTTGTCAGAGTGGGAAAAGGGCAATTTCTTTAAGACATGGGTCGGGCCTCGAAGGCTGCCTACGTATCTCACAAAGGAGAATTCAGGCCCTATGTAGTTCAAACTTGTGATAGATAAGTTGTCTCATTTCATTTCATCCACTATTTGATTACAAGGGGGAAAGTAAAGACGACATAGAAAATAAAGAAAACTGAAAGCTAAAACTCCGCTACTTCTGCTACTTTCAGCTCTGGATGATGGGGTCTTCTAGACTCTTCTCAGTTTTTCTCTTCAAGGATGATAAGGGCGAAACTCCAGCTCGATTATTCCCATGTTAATGAGATATTCCAGATCAACCCGAAAGTGGTGACAGGTTTCGATGTCATGGCCTCCGACCCCTTTGTGATAGAGGCAAACTTCTTTCTCTTGGCGCCAAACCCTAGGCATCTTCCCTGGTTTCCTTTCCACGGGCTCTAGGATATTGTCTTGAACCAGCTTAGTATAGATTTCATAGTAAGTGTCCTGGAAGACGGTGAAATCATAGCGATGAATTGTCATTTCCTTAGTTATGGGCATACCATGACCAACTTGGTCACAAGCAAGGATGGTTCGGGGACCCCACAGATGGCTTATCTGGCCGCTAGTTATCATATGATAAATCTGGGATCTTAGGGCATTGCATTCGTCAGTAGTGTGTCCTTTTTGACATGGATGATAGGTGCATTCCTTGTGCTCATTTTGAGGGTGACATCTGAATCCCTCATATTGGTCGGGATGCAGAACTCCCATGGCTTTCAGGGTTTCGTAAATTTTTGAACAGAGAATCACCTTTGGATTTTTGGCATATTCACGGGAGTGAACTTTGAGGGTGATGGGATTCCCTTCTGTCATGAATCTTGTAGGCCAAATAACATCACCCTTGACCCTGGTCCAATGGTGGACTCTTGTGTCAAAGAATTGAGTCTTTTCAGTATTCCTCCCAGATTTTCCGAAAAGGTGCTTGTTCAAGGTGACCTCCATGGGCACTTGCTTATTGTCTTCAGGTTCTTCAATTTCTCTTTCCTTCCCTTTGTTTATATGCTCCAACTCTCCAGTGACATCTTTAAACTCCAGGAGAAGTTCTTTGAGTTCCAGATCAAAGTTTGGTTCGGTCTTAGTCTCGGATTTTCCTAGTATCTAGTCAATAGCATCAATCCTTTCCTTAGCCTTGGCGGTCTGCTCCTCAATCTCCTTGGATCGAGGTAAGGCAATTTCCACAAGTTGATCGACTCTCTCATGTTTTCTCTGGACCTCCTCCATTTCCTCTTGGATTCTTAGCATTCTCTCTCGCAGAATCACGGCTTCCATTTCAACCTTTCCTGAAAGAACGAAGATTTTTTAGGATTTTTTTTTTAGAAGGTTTTCAGGTTTTTTCGGAGAAACTTGAAAGACTTGGAGTATTTTGGTTGGACTTTGTATAGTGGGCTTTATATTTGCCTATGGTGTTCTAAAAAATTTTGGCATGGAGTGGACCAATTTTCCTGATTCAAGTAAAAGACATAGCACATAAAGCACATAAAGCAATTTTATATCGCATATAATCATCAAGATAAATATCGAGTCCTAATTGGTGACCCTTTTTGTGCCAAGGGTAGGCCTAGCGTACTTGACAGAGATATATGCCTTTAAATTAGTCCATTATCCCCAAAACATGCCTTCATTAATAAAATAAAGAGACAGAAGTCTCTACAACTAAATAGCAAGGGGAATACAAAAAGCATGAAAACTAAATGGTCCCAAACAGGGGAGGAAAATAAGCAATCCCACGCAGGGGACAAAATAGGCAATCCCGCGCAGGGTCAAAATAGGAAATCCCGTGCAGGGGACAAAATAGGAAATCCCACGCAGGGGACAAAACAGGAAATCCCACACAGGGGATAAAATAGGAAATCCCACGCAGGGGACAAAATTAGGCAAGCCCACAATGATTCTAGATACCAGAAGGTCCTGCATCAGTTCTTGATCTCTTGGCTTTGTCTACCTCTTGCCACATAAAATACCTATCCATAGACAAGTGGGCTCCGGCCATCAAGGCCCTACTCCCAGAGTCCATTCCTCCTAAGCTTTGAATTTGTTGGTCCATGCGATCATCTAACTCAATTAAACAATGTCTAGCATCTCCTAATTCTTACCTGGCCTGTCTCAGTTCTTCCTTCAGATATTGTATGGTCCTAGCATATTTCTGGTGTCATAGGTGATGTGCTACTTCACATTTTGTGCATTGTTCTTGAAGCCCATGAAGCCGGATTTTGTGTTCGGACTCGACATCAACCACTCGATAAGGCATATTCGGACCAGGTTTGATGGTTCCAGCAAGGTTCTTCTTTATCCACGCTTTATATGTGTCACTACAAGGTGGATCTAGCTTGTCCTCATCTCTAGGTTCTTCAACTCTCTTTTTATTCCACTCCTAACGGGCCATGTCTTTGAATACTACCTTACCACCTTTGTGATCGGTCATGAACTTACCCATTTCAGCCACTTGAGGTGTTTCTTATTTCAACCCAAATTGCCTACGAACTCTGGCGGGGACATAAGGATAGGTTCCCCAAAGGCCTAAAAGTACCAAGAAAGGCAATGTATCACCTCGTGTGATGTACTTTCCCAGGTGGAGATCGCTAAGCATCCACTGGACATTGTCATTCTTCAGGCCACAAAATTGAGTGAACCAAAATCCTTGGTTAGGTTTTCGCTTGTACTTGTTTTAGTAAGCCACATGCTATAGGATGCGATATTGTCCATCCTCATAGAATGATCCATCTCCTTATCGGGTGAACATTTGAGCAAGTGCTTGATCATCCACCATTGTAGTACCAAATTGCATCCTTGAAAAATTCGTTCACCTTCTTGGCATTTGCCCAAAGCTCGGTAAATATCCGCCAGTATCATGGGAGCCAGTGTGTAAAATTTAACGGATGTCCCAAACTTGACCCCATATAAGATAGCATGTGTGATCATGACCACACTCGGATGTATGGTGTGATTTGGTCCTTGAGGGATCATCATGGTTCCAAGGAGACGTACGGCAAATGCGAAAGATTTTGATCATTCCAATTCTCTTCGGATTCAAACTCGTGGCCAAATTTTTCAAAGGCGTTGAAGCGTCCGAACCTATAGTATAGGTTTTGGAAAGGTATGTTTGGTCCATCAATCCTTCCAAGCCAACTATCATCTTCGATTAAAAATGCCTCCTTGATTTGTTATCGGTCCCATACCTTGGGAAAGAGAATATCCGTATCTGGTGATCTTCTTCTTTTTTCACACATGCCTATGCTTTCGTAGCTAGAAACCACTTCTTCGATGGTCGAGGTCTGTTCCACATCCCTGAATCGAAAGACCATATTTTTGTTGTCCCAAAAGGTGGTTACGACTTGGATCATCTCGGGCCATGACTTCATGTCTATGAGAGAGGGTAAGTATCCGATTTGCCTTCAGACAATTTTCCTATCATCTTTGTTCATGCATTCCCACCATACTTTCAGGAGGTCATCGGGTTTTATCACCATCCAAAATCTTTGAGTAGGACAAGGTAGAGCCATTCTACAAAACAGATAAAATAGGTAAGGTTCCCCTCTCCCAGACGATAATGGATAAATTCAAAGGCATATACTCTTTCAAAAACAAGCAAGCATGGTCGTCTGTAATTGACTCGTGTTCAGTAGACGTAAGGCGGTCTTTCTATTGGGCCCAATACCCCTAGGGTATTGAGTCATCCTAGGCCAATGCCTAAAATTGGGTTTTGGTTTAAGAGTGGGTTGTTTTGAAATAGACCGGGTCCCAAGTGGATGTCACGACCCAATTTCTCGGTCATGATGGCACCTACAACCCCCGGTAAGTGAACCAATCCCCGTAGCCCAGAACAGTTAGTAATGGGCTACTATCTAGCAAATAAGGGAACAAGATGAATAAAATAGATAACAGGGATATAAATATATACATATGCGAAAACTAAACCAAACCCCAAGACCTGGTATCATAGTATAGAGCCAAACTACATACATGGAGTGCAACTAATCCAAAACAATATATACAGATGTCTCTGAATGGTAATAGAGTACATAAAGCACAAGATAAACTAAAGCTAAGCTCCGATCGCCAAGAGCTCACCCTCAGTCTGAAGTAGTCCCCAACAGATCTCCAAGTACGAATCACAACGATCTAACGGCGATGGCCCACGCTAGGATCTGCACCCAAAGATGCAGGGGGTAGGGGTGAGCACCAAATGCGAAGCATAAGGTACCCAGTAGGTATCATAGGCCACTGGGCACATATAAGATAAAAGCGTAGTAATAGACAGAATAGAAGCAAGCAGTCACAGAATTCAACGAAAGGTACACATGAACCGGCCCAGAGGGAAATCAACAGAACCACATATGAGGCTAGTGGGTAGAATATACACACCATAGGCACAAGTGAAAGTAAGAAACAACGCACCTGGGGTCCTTGCAATAACAATGTATATACATAAGTTTACGAAATGGACGGTATACCGGTAACCTCAAGTGTAAGAAGAAGAGAGAAAGAGTAATGATAGGCATGCT